>JAKELJ010001079.1:0-11917 GCA_025594165.1 Tamias sibiricus
AAATTTATATCTATGCAAAAATGTGAGAAATATGTGCTAATAACTTTATTATTTAAAAGTCAGCCTTTGTTAGTATCATTCATGTGGAACTGAAATATAAATGTATGGCATAAAGTAATCACAAAAATTGAAAAGGGAAACAGAAGCAAGGAGCTTCTTGTTATGATTTGAAGAATTACACTAAGGATTGTAGAGATAGCTCGACATCACCATCGGTGACCATTATGGAAGTGTTAATTGCTTTTGCATTTTACACCTTTCCAGACATAATACAAAATCAAATGACTATAGAATTAAGTAGTTGTACTGATTCTTAAAATGTATTTATTCCATTCTACATGATTCTGTAGAATTTGCTACAGAATCTCAATTATAACAAGTTCACATTGTCTCCATTCAAACTTCATCAATACACACTGTCTCCTTGGGTATTTTTATGGGTCTTTTATTGAGACATTGGGTCAACCTTTATTCTTTTATTAGATGTTTTCAATTAAATTTTCAATAAATTTACTAATGTGCTTTAAGACAGGTATATATATGTATGCCATATATATATATATATATGCATATATATAAATATATATATACATATACACATATATAAATAGATGATTTAATGAGGTGACTTAAAGCACATTAATAAACAGTTATTTCACTTAAAATATTAACAAAATATATATATCTGTGTATATATGTATTTATAAATATATATACAGAGAGAACAGAAACATCTTATAATCACCAACAATATTTCCATACAAAAATATATTCTACGTATGATACAATAAAAATTTTGTAATAAAAAGTACACATGTTCTTAACCAAAAACCACAACCCTTTCTTTAAGATGAGGCAAACTTGAAGAAGAGGAGAAAGTGTAAGCAAAGGGCAATGAAATTAGTGGTCTTGATGTGAGAGAAGAAAAATGAAAAAAGATAGAGACACAAGGCAGCAGCAGCAATACATCTCTAGATCATCTTCCACTTTTTCATCTTTATCTGGAATGAGTATCATGGGGCTTTGGCCTCATGAGTTCCCACCCTCACGTGAACAGCAACCTACACATAGAGCATCTTTTAGGAACAGTGTTTTTTTTTTTTTTTTTTTTTTTTTTTTTTCCCACAAAACAAGGGGCCTGGTGGGCAGACTTAAATATCCATCATTTTTCAAATTGTTTTAATACATAAATTTTCTTTTGAAATTTGAATTTACTAGTAAAGTCTGATACTACTACTATGGACAGGTGGCATAATTTTTAGGTCAATAACCAAAAGACACTCAGAAAAATACTTGGTACTTAAGTCCTAGCAATTTTCAATGGATTTTATCAACATAAATGTGTCAGAGTTAGGCTTGTACTCAAAGCAAAACTAAATCTACAGGAGCTAAAAATTAACAAACATCCAACAAACCTTCTGCATCTTTTTCCATTGATCCCTGGTAGTGCCTCTGTTGCCAGTTTTTGTAGTACAAAATTTAATTCTGAGAAACACTTTATGTACTGTTAGTGAAAATCAAGATGGCCCCAGCCATAGACAGAGATCTACTTAATTTTATAGTCATCTATGTGGACTAAACCCCTGTTTTCCTCCTGAATTGAAAGAGCAAAAGATAAACAAACTGACCTGAAATCAGAAGTTTATAATTCATTAAGAATTTCTTCTTATGATTAATGATGTTTAGTTATTCCTGTCCACAGTGAACAAATATTACTTAACAGAGCAATATGCTTAAAATTTGTTACAAAAATGGAAGTATTTCAATGACCATGCAAGTGAAATCGCATTTCACAAAGAAACACCTGAAACTTGAACACATAGTATAAACTCTGCCAAACTCCACGTCTTATACATGTCCCCAGACTATGGAGATATTGACATTAGGGGATTGTAATTGGAGTTAGCTGAAAAAAACATACAATTAGTTGAAAAAGTCTTGCATCATTGTGATAGCTGTGTTTGCTTTTGAAGCAGTAGGGATAATTACATTATGGTATTTATTCCATTAACTGCTTTTGGGTAATGTATTAATAAAAATAACAAAAGTTCATTCATTGAAGAAAACATGGAGTTCTCAGCTTGAATCATAACTAAAAAATAACATCCCATTGTTTTGATTTGCATTTCCCTAATACTTAATAGTTTAGAGCTTTTTTTCATAGAAATGTAGGCCATTTGCATGTCTTCTTTGGAGAATCATCTGCTCAAGATCTCAATCCAATATAAATTGTGAAATTAAGTCATTATTTATTATTGAGTTGTAGGAGCTCCTTATATTTTCTGGATATTAACCTCTTATCAGATATAAAGTTTGTAAATATTTTGTTTCTATTTTCCTCTCTGATAAATCTCAAAGATTACTTCTGTAATAAACTACATTTATTTAGGTATTTAAACTTCCATTTGAATTCCTTCCTTAAATTAAACTTTTTTATACCTTTGTTTTATTTTATTTTTTAATGTGGTGCTGAGGATTGAAGCCAGTGCCTCACATGTGGTATGTGAGTGCTCCACCACTGAGCCACAACCCCAGCCCCCATTTGAATCCTTAACATCAGTTACTAAATTTTCATTATATTTCTACTTAGTTTTTTTAAACACTCTTTTTATTTATCCCAGCTTCTAGTTTTCTAAACATTTTTAACTATTCATTTTGTTTTATCTTTTTTATTGGTTAAATATTAGGTGTCCCTCAGAAGTTCATGTGTGAGACAACAAGGAACTTCAGAGGTAAAATGATTGGTTAAGAGAGCCTTAACTTAATCGTGCATTAATCCACTAATAGGGACTAACTTGGTATAACTATAGACACGTTGTGTGTGGCTGAATGAGGTGGCTCACTGGGGACATACCTTTGGGGTATATATTTTGTCTGTGTGAGCAGAACTTTCTCTCTGCTTCCTGATTCTCCTCCTGAGCTGCTTCTTTCTACCACACCCTCTGCCATGAAGTTTGTCTTGCCTCAGGCCTCAAGTAAAGGAGTTTGCTGTCTGTCAACTCAGACCTCTGAAACCATAAGCCCCAAATAAACTTTCCCTCCTCTAAAATTGTTCTTGTCAGATCTTTTGGTCACAGTGATGAAAAAGCTGACTAAAAAGATCATCTCATTTAAGGAATGTATAGTTGATGTATAATATGTTCTGAAGAAGTTTTGGTGAATTCTAAAGGTTATTATGTTTTATTTCACAGTATTTCTTTACATGTTTCTTTACATTTCTGTCTCCTCGCCCCTCTTCCAGAGACACAGATTTATATAGCAAATCAGGAAACAGATAGATACCCATGAAAGGGAGAATGCAGATATGTAAGAGCCATAATTGAGGAGATAGCTAAGATGGCGGCTAGCTGAGAGCCATAAAGGTGTTCAAGTATTTTCACCTGATATTCACGCATTTATCTAAGAATCTTTTTATGCCCATGAACACTGTGTGACACACCTGTAAGCTCGAGCTGTTAGCACGTGTCCTTGTTAAGGCAAAAAGTATTTAACCGGGTGAGGGTTAGTTAGAGTGTGGTTGAAGTTGGAGAGGTTGTTGGAGCCCGAGAGAGACGTTAGAAGAGAGAAGAATAAAATAACTTTTTCATTTCCATCCTGCCTCTGAATTTTCTCCCGCGGAATCGTTGCTGCAAGCAGCAATCGCTCCAGGCGGCAACAAGTGGTGGCCTATACGGGGAATTCTGAATCAGCACGGTAAGAAAACTGAGAAAACAGTTTTGAAAATGGGTTCAAAAGTGGCAAAAATCCGAGCTTCTAAAGCTATTCAAGAGTTGTTAGAAATAGCTGAAGGATATGTGCTCTCAATTGAACCTAGGACTCAGGATGTTATTACCAGTGAGAGTAGCAGTAGTGAGGAATCAAGTAATAGTGATCATGAAAGCATAGCCTCCGCTGAGTCAGTTAGGACCAGTAAGGATAGTAAAAAAAAGAAATTAAGGAAGACCAAGATAATGGACCTTCAAGTAGAGGAATTACTTGTGCACTCTGCTCCCTCAGGGGTGGAATCCATTACAGAAACCATGAGGGGTATATCTGAGCATATGCGTGCCCTTGAGGCAGATATTAATGGCCTTTCTGAGCGCATACACTCCCTCGAACGCCAAAAACTGCAGGAACATTGGGACCTGCCAGTATTTGAAAATGAAAATGGGCAAAGGTACCACCAATACCTAGATTTTAAAACAATAAAAAATTTCAAAGAGGTGGTAATGACCTATGCGCCCCAAGCTCCGTTCACGTTGAGCATGCTGGAGTCCCTTAACACTTTAACTTTAACCCCCTCAGACTGGAAAGGGTTATACAAGGCAGTATTGAGCGGGGGACAATACTTAATATGGAAGTCACAATTCCAGGAGCTTTGTGTAGAAACAGCTAGAAGAAATGCAACTGCAGGCTTCCCAGACCGTAATGTAGATATGCTAACAGGTGAAGGACAGTGTGCTGAACTACAAATCCAAATGCAATATGATCCTGGTGTATACACACAAATAAACAATGCTGCTGTTAAAGCGTGGAAGACCTTACCAGGAACAGGTGATCTGCAAGGCAGCCTATCTAAAGTAATTTGGGGGCCTAATGAACCATATGCTGTTTTTGCTGACAGACTCTTAAGAACTGCAGGCAGAATATTCGGTGATATAGATCAAGCAATGCCCTTAGTCTTCCAGTTGGCATATGAAAATGCCAATAAATATTGCCAAGATGCTATAAGACCATGGAAAAATAAAAAAGACCTTTCAATATACATTAGATTATGTAAAGATATTAATGATGCCTTTGTCACAGGCAATGTGATTTCAGCAACAATGGGAGGTGCTTCCCCTCAAAATTTAACAAATAGGGCTCAACAAAAAATTATAATCAATCAGGATATTCAGACAAAATTGTTATAATCAACCAGTATATTCTAGGCAATATCCCCAAAGAGAAATAAGACCAAGCTCATGCCGTGTCCTAGGCCGCTGCCCCAGGTGTAAAAAGGGAAATCATTGGGCCAATAAATGCTGTTCTAAATTTGACATCTATGGAAATGTTTTGGCCAGGAATTCAAAGAATGGGGCATGGGGCCCAATGCCTCGGGGCCCACAAACGTACGAGGCATTAGACGAGGAATATCCTCAAACATCCATACAGATAATTTTTCGTCACAATCCCTCCTACCCATTGACGACCTTGTCAGAGGGACAAGAGGAAGTGTAGGACTAGACCTCTGTTCCACCGCCTGAATAGTGCTAACACCTGAAATGGGGGTTCAACTGATTCCCACGGGAGTCAGGGAACCTCTTCCCTCAGGGACTGTAGGACTTAACCTTGGGTGAAGTTCTAAAAGCCTATTAGGTTTTCAAGTAACACCAGGTGTTATTGACTCTGATTACCAAGGAGAAATAAAAATAATGCTTAGTTCACCTAGAGGCATTAGCTCTGTTAACCAAGGAGATAGAATTGCTCAGCTGCTTCTCCTTCCCAGTTTCCACAACTCATTCAAGAGTATGCCACAGAATAGGAACAATAGAGGATTTGGTTCCACTGGCTTGGGACCTATGGCTTGCTGGGTTCAGGATTGTTCACGGAGGCCTATGTGCAAAATAAAAATTCAAGTATAGAGATGGAGGGGCTGATTGATACTGGGGCTGACTCTTCCATCATTAATCTACAACAATGGCCCAAGCACTGGCCTCTGTAGAAGGCCTCAACTAGTTTAAGAGGCTTGGGATATACTAACACCCCAGCACAAAGTGCTGTAGTCTTAAACTGGGAAGATAATGAAGGGCATAAAGGAACATTCCAGCCTTATGTTTTGACCAGCTTGCCAGTTACCCTATGGGGAAAAGATATTCTACAGCAAATGGGGGTACACCTCACAACCAAGCCCACAGGTGTTAAAAATAAAAATCTAAATCATCATGAAAAGGGTAAAAAAATTTTTTCTAGGGGCCACTGAGAAAACAATTTTGAAGATACCATGGCTTTCTGATAAGCCAGTTTGGGTCCCTCAGTGGCCCCTATCTACAGAAAAATTACAAGCAGCCCACCTATTAGTCCAAGAACAACTAGAAGCAGGACACATAGAGCCTTCCACCTCTCCCTGGAATTCCCCCATATTCGTAATCAAGAAAAAATCAGGAAAATGGAGATTGTTACATGACCTTAGAGAAATCAATAAAACTATGCAAATTATGGGCCCTACCAACCTGGACTTCCTAATCCTGTAGCTATTCCTAAAAATTTCCATCTTATAACTCTTGATATAAAGGATTATTTCTTTTCCATTCCTCTACATCCTCTGGATGCCCCCAGGTTTGCTTTTTCAGTTCCTTCTATCAATAATAATGGCCCTGATAAAAGATATCAATGGAAAGTGCTACCACAGGGAATGGCTAATAGCCCCACTATTTGTCAAATCTATGTAGACAAAGCTATCCAGCCCATTAAGAACAAATACCCAAACCTTATGTGCCTCCATTATATGGATGATGGTTTGCTTGGTCACCCTAATCAAGAAATCTTATTTACCATATTCAGTGATATGACAGAAAATTTAAAAAGATATGGATTAAAAATTGCTGAAGAAAAGGTTCAAACTAGATCTTCCATATTATATTTAACATTTAAAATCATGGATACCTTTATTAGGCCTCAAAAAATTTTAATAAATAAAGAACATTTGACCACCCTCAATGATTTCCAAAAACTGCTGGGAGACATTAATTGGCTTCACCCTACACTAAGCCTCGCTACTGGACAATTGAAACCCTTATTTGATATCCTTTGCAGGAACCCTGATCCATCTTCACCGCGAACATTGACTCCTGATGCTAGGGAAGCTTTAAAGTTAGTAGAAAAGGCCACTGAAAGATCCCCTTGTGATAGAATTGATTTTGCTTGACCGCTAATATTGATTATTATTTCTTCACAATATACACCCACAGGAGTATTTTGGCAACAGGGACCTTTATTATGGATACATTTACCCATCTCTCCTAAAAGTACAATTGAGTCTTATACCTCCATGGCGGCTAAACTTATTCTTCAAGGACTTAAGACTTCCATTAAAATATTTGGCCTTCACCCCGCTACCATTATTACTCCATATTCATCATCACAGGTTGAATATTTGTGCTTCAATGATAATGATTGGACTATAGCTAAATGCTCTACTTCTGCAAATTTTGATAACCATCTTTCTAAGTCTCCTATACTATCTTTTTGTGTCAATCATCCCATTATATTTCCACAGGTAATAAAAAATCAACCTATTCCTAAGGCATTAAATGTATTTACAGATGGGTCCTCAAATGGTACTGCTATAGTAGTCACTCAAAAAGAAAACATGATTCATATTACTGGTCAAAAATCATCCCAATTAGTTGAACGTGAAGCTATTATAATAGCCCTAGAAAATTTTAAAGAACAGCCTATAAATATTTTTTTCAGATAGCCACTATATTGTACATACTGTCCCTAAATTGGAGCTAGCAGGTCCAATACCACCACATACTCCAGCCTTTAAATTGTTTTTTCAAATTCAAAATCTCCTATGGGAACGTAAAGAACTTTTATTTATTGGACATATCAGAGCTCATACTAATTTGCCTGGTCCTCTCCATGAAGGTAATCAAAAGGCTGATACCCTCACTAAAACAATCTTTATATTTTCAGCAGTCCAACAAGCTATCTTTTTCCATTCCCAATTTCATGTCAATAGTACTACATTACATCAAAGGTTCAAAATCACAAAGGAGCAAGCTCAAACAATTGTGAAGGATTGTCAATCTTGTGTGACACATTTGCCCAATCCACATTATGGGGTTAACCCAAGAGGATTAATGCCCAATCATTTGTGGCAGATGGATGTCAATCATGAGACAAGTTTTGGAAAATTGCGATTTATTCATGTGACCATAGATACATGCTCAGGCATGATTTTTGCTTCCTTACATTCTGGAGAAAAAGTTAAAGATGTTACATCTCATTGTCTGCAAGCTTTGGCTGCATTGAGCATCCCCACAATGCTTAAAACAGATAATGGCCCTGCATATATGTCCTCATCTTTCAAACAGTTTTGCGCAAAATTCAATATATCCCATAAAGCAGGTATCCCATACAATCCTCAAAGTCAAGGTATAATTGAACGAGCTAATCGCAGACTCAAAATTATGCTATTAAAGCAAAAAGAAGGAAATTGGAAAAATCCTAGGGACAGTTTGGCAGTTGCCCTGTTTACCTTAAATTTTTTAACTTTAGATTCTAATGGATATTCGGCTGGAGACAAACACTGGAATCCACACCAACAACATAAACCTTTGGTTTACTGGAAGGATGTTCTTTCAGGTGCATGGAAGGGTCCAGATCCAGTATTAATTTGGGGGAGAGGATCTGTTTGTGTTTTTCCACAGCATGAATCCTCCCCAATATGGATACCATTTAGATTAATAAAACAGATACCAAATCAAAAGGACCAAGATGAAGTTATTGAGGAATCAAGATTAATAAAACAAGTACAAAATCAAGAGGAGCAAGATGAAGGTATGGAATGATTCCCTTAAAAGAGTCCTCCAATAAATTCACAATTTAAGTCTCATTCCTCCCAGCCGGGACGAGAAGATCTCTCTTTAGTGTGCACACAATTGTATTTTTTTTTTCTTTTTATATGTCTTTTTGTCTGTGCATTTGTCTAAATTTCATGTTAATGTGACGTCTCAAATATATGTTTGTAAGTGCATCTGTCCATTGTAACATCACAAATAACAAAGTGCTTATGAAAATTAGTATTATAAAAAATTAATTATAAATATATATATATATATATATATATATATGGATCCAAATAACTTTAATTCATTTACGTTTAGAGTATTCAATTTGGGTAAACAATTTAAAAAGTGAAGGTACCTTCAATTTTCATTTATAGGTGTCCCTGGAACTTCTTTTCAGCAAAGAATATGACTAATACTGTATAACCTGATATTTTGGTATTTGAACTTTATTTGTTTAATAGATGATTAATTTGAATTATTTTAACAGGTAATTTCATAGAAGGTTGCTGTGTATGCAGAGACTCGGGGGTTCCAGCTAAAAAATTATTTTTCCAAAGTGCTTTTAGCTTTTCTTTAATCTATCTTTAATGCAGTAAATACCCTCAGTCTTTCTTTGATTTGTTCTGAATGTGATATTTTGCCAGCTTATGTTTGTGGGAGCTCAAGTAGCAATGTGTGTGAGCAGAAGTCAACTTTAATTTTCTAATCTAATAATTCTATTTTTTAGTTTGACAGCTCGCCTCTTGACTCAGTGATGGAATAGCACTGCCTTTCCTTTAATAATTGATGCTTGAGTTTCTAGGTAGCGGGCCCTGAAGATTTGCTGGTGGCATTGTCTAGACATAAAAAAGACAGCTGCTGCTACAGCTGCAGGGATCACAGTCGCTACAAGCATCCCTGCTGCTCAAGCATCAAACAACCTCAACAGCAGTGTGGCCTCTGCTCTGCATGCATGGGGCCTCCTAGATCAACATGTTTATAACAAGTGGACATTTTGATCTTTCATTATTTGGGACATTACGGGACAATGCCTTGCGGGCATTTGTCTAGAGAACTCAGTAGGTTTCTTGATGGAATTTAGGGCAGCTGATTTGTTTAAAGACCTTGATTCGCTATGGAACTTGACTCATCAGCAGAAGGCATGCCGCCTTAAAGCCGCAGCATCTTTCTCATGATTGGACAGCTGTTAGTCAACACACACTCGATCCTGAAGGGCTTGATTGGACGGCTGGTTAGCCAATGATGGGAAAGATCCCCAGAGGGGGACAACCTAAGTCAGGCACAGTCGATCCTGATGAGGTCATCACCCATCCACGGGACAGTCTTATGTGGCCGACATATCAACCTAAGACAGGAGTCAAGGGCACAGCCTTGATTAATCTGATGACAGGTAAGAATGTTGATTGCACATGGACGTCCTAGAGCATCCCCTCTTTTAAAACAAAAGGGGGGAAAATGTAAGAGCCCTAATTGAGGAGATAGCTAAGATGGCAGCAAGCTGAGAGCCATAAATGTGTTCAAGTATTTTCACCTGATATTCATGCATATATCTAGAATCTTTTTATGCCCTTGAACACTGTGTGATGCACCTGTAAACTTGAGCTGTTAGCATGTGTCCTTGTTAAGGCAAAAAGTATTTAACCAGGTGAGGGTTAGTTAGAGTGTAGTTGGAGTTGGAGAGGTTGTTGGAGCTGGAGGGAGAAGTTAGAAGAGAGAAGAATAAAATAACTTTTTCATTTCCATCCTGCCTCCAAATTTTCTCCCACGGAATCGTTTCCGCAAGTGGCAATCGCTCCAGGCGGCAACACAGATAGATATGTATTAAAGGAAGAATGCAGGCTATCTCAAGAGAGAGACATCTTTTGGAGTAAAGCAAGAAATACACATTTAAGGGAGAATGGGTTTCATCTTCAGAGCAAGATGCTTTTGGGGTGACGCAAAAACTACACTCAAATAAGAATGTAGGCCATCTCCAGAGGCAGGCACTGCCTTTCTCCTATCTTTTAATATGTATTGCAAACTTTGAAAATACTAAACATTATGTTCAAAACTCAGGTGTGAAGATAATTTGAGGTCTCAAAAGATTTAATCAGGACCAAAATGTTCTGGCTTCTAATAGTTACTTAGAGCACAGGCACTCCAGTACTCTTTCATCCAACTTCCAGGCCTAGGGTTTTCTGGCCTCTGAAATGAGTCACATCTCAGTTTCAGTGCAAGTGTAGCCTATCACATGATAATTTTTATACCTGTGGCACCAGTTTAGAGTCTCAGTCTGGAAAATTTTCAACTTTGGTTACCATTAAAATTTAACGCTTTCCCTATATGTTTCCATGTGACCATAAAGCTTGTAATTCATAATTTCAGGGAATGGTTTCCAGGGAAATGCAAATGCAGGTATCACATTCATTTTTCTGGGATTCTGGCTTATTGTTAAAATTGGCCTACTGTCCATTTTTCTTTGAATTATATAAATTCACTTTTCTACTGACTGAACATGTTAGCTATGATTGGGTAGAAATCACACTGCTTCATATACTTCATAAATATTTCAAATATATAAAAAATAAGTCTCTTTTTTTTATTTGAGAAAAAGTTTTGCTAAGTTGCTTAAGGCATCACTACATTATTGAGGCTGGCTTCAAACTTGCATTCTTCCTGCCTCATCCTCCTAAGACCCTGGGATTACAGAGTCCATCTCCACACCTGGCAATGTCTCCTTTAGGACTGTGACAAAGCCAGGTTTGGTGGTGAACTCCTGTAATCCCTGTGATTTGTGGGGCTGTGGTGGGAAGATTGCAAGTTCAAGGCCAGCAAGGTCAACCTAGCAAGATCCTGTCTCAAACTTAAAAAGTAAGAAGTGTGGTAAATTCTACAATATACATAGCATGCATCTCTGCTATGCTGGTATTTGCTAAGGTGGTTAGCTTCCTGTAAATGCTCATTCTGGAGCCTGGGTTGAAGGGATGCTCACTCTTTGTGATGTGCTTATCTCTAGATGAAAGGCATAAGCTCCAGGAAGAAAGAATCAACCATGAAGAGACATTTAAGGCCTCTTCTATGTAGTCGCTTACAACACATTAACCAACTTCACGCTGGCTAGAGTGAGTCACATGGAGAATATCTTGTCTACCTGCGAGATGAATGTAGACAAAGAGAGCACATAATGATGAAACCTGTTAGATGGGCTACCCTCCCCACCCCCGAGGTTTTCATATACTGAGCAAAGCAACCTTCTTTTATTTTCCGGGCAGGAGGCAATGAGCTTAAAGTTCTCCCTGTTCCATGGGCAAAGAGCCAATGGCATTGGGGTCACTCTGGTGCACCCCTCACCAGAAATACCTATATAGGGTCCCATTCGAGAGACTCACACAGCAACAGCT
>JAKELJ010001080.1:0-11910 GCA_025594165.1 Tamias sibiricus
TCCAGCTCTTACCTTTGGGCTCATCTTGAAACTTCTGTAAGATCTCTTGGAACAATAACAACTGTCTTACAGGATGGCATTGTTATGGGAATCCAAAGTAACACCTGGGAAAGTTCTTTAAAGTAAGCATGAGAGTGCTGTGTATACAGAAAGTAAAGGTACTTCTGCTGAGATGCAAATATTTCCCAGTCACTCTCCCTCACTAGCCTCCTCCCGCAGAGGTGGGGACTGCTGGTGGCCACCTATGTTAGAAGGCACAAAGAGAAGTGAGGTCCAGCCTTTGATATCTAGTGAGAGACACATGTTCAAGCCATGTTAAATGCTGCTTCTACACAGGTTAGAGGAGAGAAGGAATTATAGGAGAGGACATTGCAAAGAACCCAGGTCAGCTGACCCTAAGCCACACTCTTCACCCCTATACCACACTACCTCCTGAATTCTGGGGTGATCAGGCATGCAAAGGTGCTGAAGGCCATGAGCAGATAGCCCAGGTCTCAGTACTCACTCTCAAAGGAATAAGAACTTGAGAGTCAAGTTCCAGTTGGGGCCAGGAAAAACAACACAACAGGATTTGATCTTGACTCCCATTTAGGTCCTAGGTTAGAGAGGACAAAGGAGCCCTCTCAGCTCCTACCCTCCCCAGCACAGGTGCCCACATGCAATCTGAAGTCAACTCCCTAGGCAGCAACAACATGGGACTTGACAACTTCAGGGTGGTTCTGTGGTCTCCATGGCACCCATAGGAATCAGCAGTACAGTCAGGTGGCTGAAGTTTTCAAAGTTTATGGGATGGTTCCCACTGTTATCATGGGAAGGTTTTTCTAGCACACATGGCAGGTAGCTAAGCAGCAAAGGACAGCTGTATTTACAAGTAAATAATCATGTTTTCTAAAGCAAAAGTTTCCACTTACAAATGAATGGATATCTGATGACATTTTATGATATTTAGTAGAGCAACAAGATGTCGACCAGCTTGAGCAGGAATCAACATTAAAATAAAAAATGTGAAATTGAATTCAAATCTCAGGCTTTATTGCTAATTAATTACAACAAAACCTAATGGCTAGTAAAACCTAGCCTGGCCTGGTTATATGGAAGGGTTGGGAGACCAGCAGCCTTCATGAATCAGACTATGTGAATTCAAATCCTAACCCAGTTGCTTCATAGCTATGAGATCTTGGATATGTGAACAACCTTTGTGGGTCTTTGCTTATCTGCAAAATATGAGGCTAATAATGGAATCTACCTCATAGAGTATTTAGGATTAATGAGTTCATCTGTGTAAAGTGCTTAGAATGGTAACTAGAAACAGTAAACATTAAAAACAGGCTTTTATTATTATAAAACCTTAATAAATCAGTTGGCCTCTCCAGGGGCCATTCCCTCATCAGTGACAGACTAAGTATATGTTAAGGATGAAAAGAAACAAGTATGCAGGGACATTCTGAAAAGTCATAAGAGCTAAGTCAGTTGTGAAACAATATGATATTTTTATTACAAAGGTGATTTTTCATTTTGTCACACTTCAGCTTCCTAAAATGAAGGAGCAGAGCCTTGGTGTGCATTCTCTCTGAAAGGAATATTCTCCAATACTTCTCAATGTGTGACATCTCCTCCAGGATCTTGACCTGCCAATGACACCCCCAGAAGTCACCAGGAGGAGGAATTAACACAAATCTGAAAGGAATATGAACTCATGCACCCACTGCTTAGAGCAGGAACAAATCTGTGATGAAGCATGCCCCCCTATATTTTCAATAAATTCTCTTCATCCTCTACATAATTCCGGATCCTCAACAGGCACCAAATATTGATGCTAGAGGCCTACTGAGCTGAGGCTCTAAGTCAACTTGAGCTCCTGACATCACCAATTGACATACAGAGTGATCCTGAGTGGACTGAGAGACCATGTCTTTGATAGAGAAGTTGACATCACTGACTCTCATGAGCAGGGAGCTTATTCTTCCCACATTGTTGATGGATTTACACCACTTCATCCTTGCTAAGGAGCACCTTGAGTGATCACACAATACACACCTACAAAAATACCAAGAAGTGATATGTAGAGGCAATGGGTATGGGATGCAGGCAGACAAGAATTTGCACCCCAATTCCACTACCTCAAAGTTTTGTAAACTTGGGAAAGTGAGAAGCTTATTAGTGTCCCTGTTCTTCTGTAAAATGAAGAAATAATGGTACCTACTTATATTAGTTAACTACTACCATGTGAAATATTTACCCCCAAAACTAAGCAGCATAAACCAAGTTTCTGAGGGTCAGGAATCAGCAGAGGCTTAGCTGGGTGGACCTGTCTTGGTCTCTCAGGAGGCTATAGTCATCTGAGATGGAAAATCTGCTTCCAAACTGGCTCAAGCAGTGTGTGTAAGCCTTAGTTCCCTGGGTGTAGATTTGAGTCCCCAATTCCTCTCAAGAAGGTAGATGCAATCTTCTATAGATTAGTCCTGGGAGTGACATACCATCCTTTCTTCCCTCTGTTTTTGGTCACAGATCAACCCCAATACAATGTTGGAAGTGACTGAACAATGATGTGCATACCCGGAGATGGGATCCCTGGAAGCTACTATCGGGAATGCCCCACACTACCTGATAGGGTTTTCAGAGGACTTATTAAGTTAATGCATATAAAGTTCTTACCACAGGTAGCTGGGCACGGTGGCGCACGCCTGTAATCCCAGCACTTTGGGAGGCTGAGGCAGGAGGATCGCGAGTTCAAAGCCAGCCTCAGCAATGGCAAGGCACTTAGTAACTCAGTGAGACCCTGCTTCTAATAAAATACAAAAAAGGGCTGGGGATATGGCCCAGTGGTCAACTGCCCCTGAGTTCAATCCCCGGTACCAAAAAAAAAAAAAAAAAAAAGTTCTTACCACAGGATCCAGCACATCATAATTACCCAGTAAAACGTTAGCTATTATCATTTTTGTGTTGTCATTGTTAGTATTAAGGGCTTAATTGGTAGCCATGAAATAGAAGCACTAGCCAAAATTCACTCCCAGAACTGGCCTTATTAGCAGGCCCAACAGTCAACATACATGATTTTCTCCACAACTTGCCACTCAGCTTTTTCCTTTGTTTTTTTTTTTTTAATTATTTTTAATGTGTACAACTTACATACAACTGTTTGTATACAAAGTATATTCGTACAATTCAGGTCTTCAATCATGTATTTAGGAAAATGATATCCGTCTCATTCAACCACCTTTTCTTTCTTTTTTTTTTTTTTTCCTTTTCTTCCCCTCCCTCCCCCCTTGCTCCCCCTCTTACCCTCCCTTCCCTTTGACCATTCTAGTGTTCCTCTAGTCCTCCTATGTACCCCCCTCATCCAACAATACTATGAACTAGCCTCCTTTCTATCAGAGAAAACATTTGGTACTTGGATTTTGAGACTGACTAACTTCACTTAGCATTATGTCTTCCAACTTCATCCATTTACCTGCAAATGCCATTAATTTATTTTCTTTTATTGCTGAGTAAAATTCCATTGTGCGTATATGCCACATTTTCTTAATCCACTCATTTACTGAGGGACATCTAGGTTGGTTCCACAACCTAGCTATTGTGAATTGTGCAGCTACAAACATTGAGATAGCTGTGTCACTGTAATATGCTGTTTTTAAATCCTTTGGGAATAGACCCAGGAGTGGGATGGCTGGGTCATAGGGTGGTTCCATTCCCAGTTTTCCAAGAAATCTCCATACTGCTTTCCATAACGGTTGCACCATTTTGCAGTCCCACCAGCAATGTATGAGTGTGCCTTTTTGCCCACATCCTCTCCAACATTTATTGTTGCTTGTGTTCTTGATGGCTGCCATTCTGACTGGAGTGAAGTGAAATCTTAGAGTAGTTTTGATTTGCATTTCTCTAATTGCCAGCGATGTTGAACATTTTTTCATGTATTTGTTAATTAATCGTGTATCTTCTTCTGAGAGATGTCTTCTCAATTCCTTAGCCCATTTATTGATTGGGTTATTTGGTTTTTTGGTGTAAAGTTTTTTGAGTTCTTTATATATTCTAGAAATTAGTGCTCTGTCTGATGTGCATGTACTAAATATTTGTTCCCAATTAGTTGGCTCTCTATTCACCTCACTGATTGTTTCTTTTGCTGAGAAGAAGCTTTTTAGTTTAAATCTATCCCATTCATTATTTCTTGGTAGTAATTCTTGCGCTACAGGATTCTTATTAAGGAACTTGGGGCCTAATCCGACATGTTGGAAATTGGAGCTTACTTTTTCTTCTATTAGGCGTATTGTCTCTGGTCTAATTCCTAGGTCCTTGATCCACTTTGAATTGAGTTTTGTGCATGGTGAGAGATAAGGATTTAATTTCAATTTGTTGCATATGGATTTCCAGTTTTCCCAACACCATTTGTTGAAGAGGCTATCTTTTCTCCACTGTACATTTTTGGCGCCTTTGTCTAATATAAGATAGCTGAAATTATATGTATTAGTCTCTGTGTCCTCAATTCTGTACCATTGGTCCACCAGTCTGTTTTGGAGCCAATACCATGCTGTTTTTGTTACTATTGCTCTATAGTATAATTTAAGGTCCAGTATGGTGATGCCCCCTGCTTCACTTTTCTTGCTCAGGATTGCTTTGGCTATTCTGGGTCTCTTATTTTTCCAGATGAATTTCATGACTGCTATTTCTATTTCTTTGAAGAATGACATTGGGATTTTGATTGGAATTGCATTAAATCTGTATAATGCTTTTGGTAGTATGGACATTTTGACAATATTATTTCTACCTATCCAAGAGCAAGGTAGGTCTTTCCATCTTCTGAGTTCATCTATAATTTCTTTCTTTAGTGTTCTATAATTTTCATTATAGAGGTCTTTCACCTCTTTCATTAGGTTGATTCCCAGGTATTTTTTTTTTTTTGATGCTATTGCAAATGGGGTAGTTTTTCATCATTTCCCTTTCAGAGTCTTTGTCGCTGATGTACACAAATGCCTTTGACTTATGTGTATTGATTTTGTATCCTGCAACTTTGCCAAATTCGTTTACTAGTTGTAAAAGTTTTCTGGTAGAGTTTTTTGGGTCTTTAGGTAGATTATCATGTCATCAGCAAATAGTGCTAATTTGAACTCTTCTTTTCCTATCTTGATCCCTTTAATTTCTTTCATCTGTCTAATTGCTCTGGCCAGAGTTTCTAGTACTATGTTAAATAGCAGTGGTGAAAGGGGGCATCCCTGTCTTGTTCCAGTTTTCAGAGGGAATGCTTTCAATTTTTCTCCATTTAAGATAATGTTAGCTCTGGGTCTTGCATAAATAGCTTTTTATAATGTTGAGATATGTTCCTGATATTCCTAGTTTTTCCAGTGTTTTGAACATAAAGGGGTGTTGTATTTTGTCAAATGCTTTTTCTGCATCTATTGAGATGATCATATGATTTTTGTCTTTAAGTCTATTGATGTGGTGTATTATGTTTATTGATTTCCGAATGTTGAACCAGCCTTGCATCCCTGGGATAAACCCCACTTGATCATGGTGCACTATCTTTTTGATATGTTTTTGTATCCGATTTGCCAGGATTTTGTTGAGGATTTTTGCATCTATGTTCATTAAAGATATGGGCCTGACGTTTTCTTTTTTGGATGTGTCTTTGCCTGGCTTTGGAATTAATGTGATATTGGCCTCATAGAAACAGTCTGGAAGAGCTCCCTCTTTTTCTATTTCTTGAAATAGTTTGAAGAGCATTGGTATTAGTTCTTCTTTGAAAGTCTTATAGAACTCGGCTGTAAACCCATCAGGTCCTGGACTTTTCCTTGTTGGTAGCTTTTTGATGGTGTCTTCTATCTCTTCGCTTGTAATCGGTCTGTTTACGTTGTGTATAGCCTCTGTTTCAAGTTTAGGCATATCATACGACTCAAGAAATCTGTCAATGCTTTCAATATTTTCTGTTTTATTAGAATATAAGCTTTCAAAGTAATTTCTAATTATCTTCTGTATATCTAAGGCGTTTGTTGTGATATTCCCTTTTTCGTCACGAATGTTAGTAATTTGAGTTTTTTTCTCTTATTCTTTTTGTTAGCATTGCTAAGGGTCTGTCAATTTTGTTTATTTTTTCAAAGAACCAACTTTTAGTTTTGTCAATTCTTTGAATGGTTTCCTTAGTCTCAATTTCATTAATTTCTGCTCTGATTTTAATTATTTCCTGTCTTCTACTGCTCTTGGTGTTGGTCTGTTCTTTTTCTAGTGCTTTGAGGTTTGATGTTAAGTCATTTATTTGTTGGGTTTTTTTTTTTTTTCCTCTTAAGGAATGAACTCAGTGCAATGATTTTTCCTCTTACTACTGCCTTCATAGTGTCCCAGAGATTTCTATATGTTGTATCTGTGTTCTCATTTACCTCTAGGAATTTTTTAATCTCCTCTTTGATGTCTTCTTCAACCCCTTGTTCATTCAGTAGCATGTTGTTTAGCTTCCAGTTGTTGAAGTAGTTTTTCTTAATCCTTGTTTTGTCATTGATTTCCAATTTCATCCCTTTATGGTCTGATAGAATGCAGGGTAGTATCTCTATTTTTTTTTATATTTGCTGAGAGCTTCCTTATGACCTAATATATGGTCTATTTTGGAGAAGGAGCCATGTGCTGCTGAGAAAAAAAGTGTATTCGTTTATTGAGGGATGAAATATTCTATATATGTCCGTTAGGTCTAAATTGTTAATTGTTTTAAGTAAGCTTAAAGTTTCTTTGTTTAGCTTTTGTTTGGATGATCTATCCGTTGGTGAGAGAGGTGTGTTAAAGTCCCCTAGAATAACTGTGTTGTGGTCTATTTTACTCTTGAACTTGAGAAGAGTTTGTTTGATGAAGGTAGGTGCTCCATTATTTGGGGCATATAGATTTATGATTGTTATATCCTGTTGATGAATGGTTCCCTTTAGTAGTAAGAAATATCCATCTTTGTCCCTCTTGATTAGTTTTGGTTTGAAGTCTACCTTATTTGATATGAGGATGGAAACCCCTGCTTGTTTCCGCCGGCCATGTGAGTGATAAGACTTTTCCCAGCCTTTCACTTTCAGTCTGTTGATGTCTTTATCTATGAGGTGTGTTTCTTGGAGACAGCAAATTGTTTGGGTCATTTCTTTTAATCCATTCTGATAATCTGTGTCTTTTGATTGGTGAGTTTAGGCCATTAACATTCAGGGTTATTATTGAGATGTGATTTTTATTCCCATCCATTTTTATTTGAATTATGGTCTTTAGCTTGATTTGGTTTCTCTTCTGGTTGGTATTTCCCTTAGTTTAATATCTCCCTTTGTAGATTTTCATTGTTATCTTTCTCTTCTTCTTCATGAAAAATGTTGCCCAGGATGTTCAGAAGTGCTGGCTTTCGAGTTTTGAAATCTTTTAACTTCTGCTTGTCGTGGAAGGTTTTTATTTCATCTTTGAAGCTAAAGCTCAGTTTTGCTGGATATAAGATTCTTGGTTGACATCCCTTTTCTTTCAGAGCTTGAAATATGCTATTCCAGGATCTTCTTGCTTTTAAGGTCTGGGTTGAAAAATCTGAACATAGTCTGATTGGTTTCCCCCTACATGTGATCTGCTTCCTTTCTCTTGTGGCTTTTAGTATTCTCTCCTTGCTCAGAATATTAGGCATTTTCATTATAATGTGTCATGGTGTGGATCTATTGAGATTTTGTTTGGTGTTCGGTATGCCTCTTGAACTTGGTTTTCCCATTCATTCCTCAAGTTTGGAAAATTTTCTGTAATTATTTCATTAAATAAATTACTCATTCCTTTGGCTTGAAACTCTGCCCCTTCCTCTACGCCAATCACTCTTAAGTTTGGTCTTTTTATGCTGTCTCAAAATTCTTGGATGTTATGTTCTTGATTTCCAACGAGTTTTGCTGTATAGTCTAAATTCTTCTCTAGGACATATATTTTGTCTTCATTGTCTGAGGTTCTTTCTTCCAAGTGGTCTACTCTGTTGGAGATGCTTTCAATTGAACTTTTATTTTGGTTTATTGCTTCTTTCATTTCTGGAATTTCTATTTGGTTTCTCTTTAGAGCCTCTATTTCCCTATTGAAGTAATCTTTTACTTCCTGTATTTGTTTTTGGAGTTCTTTGTCAAAATGATCTTTTGCCTCCTGTACTTGCTCCCTCATCTCATTTTTGAGTTCATTCTTAAGTTCCCTAAACATTTGGCATATGTAATTTCTAAATTCCATCTCTGGCATTTGACCAACTGTGTTTGCCATGAAATCTACTGATGAAGAATCTTGATTTGTTTGTGTCACTTTCTTCCCTTGTTTTTTCATGATGCTTGTGTGTCTTTTCTTCCTGCACTGTGGGACCTTGACTGTTTCGATTTTACCTTAATGCCTTATGTTGTTCCTGTAGTACAATGCTACAATGCTTATAATTCCTTTACACTTTAAAACCTAACACTTTCTATTCAGAAAATTCAATTTTGATCACAATGTATAGATTTTGTTAACCCAGATATTATTTCCAATTTACTCTGTATGCTTCTGATGGGGTTTTTATAGCTTCAAGTATTGGATACAGAGGTATTATGTTTAAGAAGAAGGAAGTGTCTTGAATTGTTCTTTCTTGGAAAGTATGAAAGGAGAGTTCTATTGAAGTGGTTTACTGGAAGTGGTTCAGTATCAGTAGAAGAGAGAAGATAGAGAATGGTGTAGACAATTAGGTGGAGAGACCAATTTATATATAAAGTAAGATGGAAAAGTAAAATAAATGATAAAAGAGTAGAAATTGGTGTAAGAGAGAGGAGAGAGAGAATCAAGAAAATAGAGAGTAAACTATATATAACACCGCTTTGCTATCCAGTTCAATTGTGCCGGTTCTAGAAATCCCAAGTTCTGCGTAAAGCTTGGTTTTGCCTCTGTTTAGTATGCACTGGCAAGGTGCAAATATGAAAGATGAAGGAGGAAGAAGAGATGCCAAAGTGAGAAGGAAGAAAAGAAGGAATGAGAAAAGGAGCAGAAGCAAACAATCAAACACACTGACAATCAATGCAAAAAAAAGCAAAACAAAACAAAGCCAAAAAAAGAAAAAGAAAAACAAACAAAAAACCCCGAAAACCAATAAAACAAGCAAACCAACAAAAAAAAAAGAAAAAAAAAAACGTCGAACCCCAAGTCTCAAACAAAACAGGCCCTGGGAAGCCCCCCTCTCTTTTCCCTTTCCAGTTTAAGCCAACTGCATCGGACCTCATCCAGATAGTCTGCGACCCTGTCAGTGGAGTCAAGTCTGCACCCTAGGCCAGCGGCCGAATGGCTCAGGGGGAAGATTGGCTCAGGGTGGTTGTGTGTCAACAGATGAATGGCACCGGGAAGGGGACCCTCCAGAAGGCGCCCTTTCCCCACGCCCACCCACAGTTGTAGCTTCTTGTGGCCGCTGGGCTGGCCTCAGACACGCCCTGCCCCTGCTGGTTACCCGAGTCTCACCCAGGTGTGCGCTGCCTTCAGAGGGCGCTGGGGCTCCCTGGATATCTGCAGCTGTTGTCTCCTCCGTCTTTTCCCCTTTGTTGGGTCAGCCACTGCACTTCTCAAAGATGGTGGTGTTCTCCCATTCAACACAGCTCCGCAGACCCTTGTGTCAGTCCAGAGTGTGCCGGATTGGCTTGGCAAGCTGTGGGAAAGAGCTCCACGTGGACACCGCCCACGCCTCTAGGCCTCTTTTTATCCCTCCTCGCCAATTGGTTTCAAAGCCGCTGGGTGGATCGTCTCCTTGCCGAGATGGTATTGGCCCCTGCGCCTGCAGCACAAACAGCGCCGCTTCAGACTGTGGACCGCTGGGACTCTGTCCCTGCTGTTGTGGTCCGGAGAACCTTGTATTTCACTGTCCAGAGGTGCAGGAATGTCTCGGCTCCCTTTCAGTTGCAATAGAACCGCGAGCAACGCGCTCAAACTTCCCACTCCGCCTCCTTTGTTTTTAAAATAGATGTTTAGCAAGGAGCAAATCCAACACACAGACCTTTAGAAGTAGCACACCCTCCCCTGTTACTACTACATTACTCAGGAAGTTTATAGGTGCAAATATCAGAATACCAAGGAGAACCCTTTGGGCGTTTTATTCTCTCACACAATGAATGATGGTAGCAAGTTTGATTCAGGGGCTCAACTCTGTCATCTAGTACCCAGGACTTTGTCTCTCCCCTCTGCCATTTGTGATACATGAGAGATATGTCCCTTCATGACCAGAAGGTACCTGCAGTGGGTTTAATCACAACCCAATGCAAAAGCAGGAAAAAGCAGATGGGGACAAGGGCAGTGAGAAAACTTTCCTAATGTGTCTCTGTTTGTCTATTTTTTTTTTTTTTTTTTTGGACCAAGGGTAAAGTTTATCCCAGAAGCTTCCCAGCTTACTTTCCCATGCATCTCATCAGACGAAAAGCAACCACATGCCCACCTCTAGCTGTAAAGAAAACTGGAAAAATATCTGATATTTTCTGGGTGGGCAGTTCCAGCAGAGCCATCATGGAAAACTGGGAAGTGAGTGGCTATTGTCAGTTCAGACTCCCATGACAAAATGCCACCAACTGGTGATAAATACATTTCTGTCTCACAGTTCTATAAGCTGGGAAGCCCAAGATCAATGTGACAGCTGACTGAATTCTTGGGAAGGGCTCTCTTCCTGGCTCTACCAATGTGCTCACATGGTCTTTCCTTGGAGTGAGATCGCTCTCTCTTCTTATAAGTGCAGTAATCCCATCACCAGGATCTTATGCTCAAGGGCTCATCTAAACCTAATTAACCTCCCAAAGACCCCACCACCTAATACCATCACATTGGGGGTTAAGGCTTCAACATACAAATATAGGGGACTTACTTAACCCTTAACAAGAAGGTAACCAAGTGTCTTCCAATCTCCCATACAGGTTTTTCTCACTTAAAACACATTAGGATCATTGCTCCTACCTAGAATAGAAATATGCAGAAACTGGGAAGATTGTTAGCTGAGGAATCCACCTGCAATTGATTAAGTCTTGTTAACCTGGCATCGTTCAGAAATAAAGTGTCAATCATAACTTAATTTTGCAGAAAAGTGTTCCCCAGAAGTGCTCATGCCTTGCTTGCTACTATGTCGAATATAGTGTAACATTTGCTGAATGACAGAGCTGCCACTAAAGGCATCTATTATTGCACCATGCGTAAACACCCTGATGCCTCCAGAGACTCCAAAACTGTTTGCTCCAACACTGACTGCCCCCATCTAATACAGCCTGCTGTGGATAGTCTACATCATATCTTAAAAAATCTGCAGCCCCTTGAGAAAGTACCTTCTCCCTTAGAGTCATCTTGGTTTTCCGCTGTCATTGCTTACCCTAAAACTTCTAATGTTAGCACCTGCTGCTACTTTAATAATAATTTAGAGCAGCACTGAAGAATCAGGAGGAGCTCCCAGCTTCTCTAAATGTGCCTGGCAGTATGGAGGGAGGCAAGAGATAGATCAGAAGTGTCCAGACATTTTCTCTCTGCAGGCCAAGAATTCCCCAAGTGACACGTTTAGCCAGTGCTTTAGTGATTCTGGAGAAGGTTAGAGAAGCTTCAGACAGCTGGTTTATTCTAAAAAGCCAAAATGGGGTCATACTCTGACTTTTTCTGTGATTTGAATGTGTCCTCCAAAATTTTATGTACTGGAAACTTGGTCCCAAATAAGCAGTGCTGTGAGATGAGACCTTTGGGGGTGATTCACTCATCAAGGCCCTGCCCTCATGGATGGACTAATCCATTCACGGATTAGTGGATCCATGGCTCATGATGGGGGTCAGTTCACTTCGTTATAAAAATGAGTTCTCTCTGAGTTTTCCCTGTCTCACCACAAGAGGCCCTCTACCGTTACAATGCAACAAAAATGCCCTCACCAGAGCTGACCAGATGCCGGCATCACACTCAGGGACTTCCCAGCCCCCACAACTGTGAGCT
>JAKELJ010001081.1:0-11898 GCA_025594165.1 Tamias sibiricus
ACCCCAGACCTAAGAGCAAGTGCGGCGTGCCCAACGCCGGCCACATGATTCCTGGGACAACGAGGCCGGCTTCTACGCTGCGCTCGGCCGATTTCCTCGGCGCGCGGGTGGACTGAATGTCCAACCCCGCAGCCCACTCCCTTCCATCGCGACACCAAGGAGCCGACCATGTCCGTCAGCGATATCGATCTGATTCCACGCCTGGAAGCAAGGTGCTCACTGCTGTCCCGGCTCGAAGCCGGCCAGGACCGTCACCCGTGCTCAACGGGCGCCGACACGCACCCGCAGACGCCTGCGCTGCGCCATTGCCGCCATCCAGCGGAAATGGGGGCGCGCGTCAACCGCCCGGACCTGCCGCCCGTCAATGCCGAAAATCACTGAGCCCGCGACTCGCTGGCCTACTGGGCACGACGCCGCTGACCGGCAACCCCGCCGCCATTGCCGCGCTCAAGGCCAGCGACCTGGTGGCTGGAACCTGATGACGCTGCTGTTCTCGCCCGAGCAGCACGAGATCCTGCAGACCGGCACCAAGATTACTGCTGGCCGTGGAGCCGCCCGAGGTGCTGTGCCGCCTGGTCGCCCACCCGAGGGCGACCGCGCGCGCGTGCAGGCCGCATCCAAGCTGATCGAGGCGGCCGGGCAGATGCACATCAACCTCGGCCGCATGGCACCGACCTGCGCTGCCGCCTGGGCAGCTTCCCGGCCATCTGCGAATACGGCTTCGTGGACCAGCCCCGGCCGCTGGGACCACTGGCCCAGCGGTTTTTCCGCTTCGTGCTGACTCTGGCCCGACGAGGGGCGAGAGCAACGGCCGCGTGGTCCTGGACCGGGGCGACATCCTGCTGACCCAATGAAGGACTACGTGACCGAGCCCATCGAACTCGTCATCGAAAATGGGCTACGTCACATCGCGCATCAGCGGCGGCCTGCAGGCACGACAATCCTACAAGGAGTACACATGGCCTCCTACGAGGACCCCCCCGAGGCCTACCGCCGTCTCCCACAATCGCTGGGGGCTGCAGCCGCGCGCCCACTGGTCCATCGCTGGCCCACTACAACAGAGGAAACCCACATCGCATGGACGCCCCGCGCCTTCGAGGGCATACTTACCTGTGTGGTCCATGGGCCCACAACAACGAGGCCGGGGGGCAGCCGCACCACGGCCTGCCACATCGACATCACCCATGCGCCACTTGCTCGTGGCGCTGGACGGCAAGCCCACGGTCATCGACGGCGTGGTGCAGGACGAGGAAGGAACTGGCGCGCGCCGCCAAGAGGTCCAAGCAAGGAAAGGACATACGCATGACAACCGCCACCACCGCCACCACCATAGCACGCATGAGCGTTTCCCACCGAGGCGATGCAGGGCGACATCTCTGCTGACATCTCGGTTTATGCACCCCAGGGCTTCGGCACGCGACAGCGCCGCTGCCAGCTCAAGGCCCCGTTCGGCCTGCCTCATCATCGACTCTTCGTCAACGGCTTTGCCGACCCGGCCGTCTTCGGCGGCGGCAAACATCCCCGAACCATCGCGCAGACGCAGGCACCTGCTGGCCCATGCGCGCGAGCGTGGCTGGCCCGTGGCGCACAGCCGCATCGTGTTTTTCTCGGACGACGATGCCGACCACAACATCTTCTGCCTGATGGTGCCGCGGCAATGCTGACCCTGAAGGAAGTACAGCCCCAACAAGCGCCATCGTGCCCCAGCTGGCCCCGGCCGCCGGCGAATAAGTGGTGCGCAAAGCACACGCCTTCCCGGCCTTCTTCGGTCACCATGCTCGCGCCCATGGCTGGCCCAGCGCGGCGTGCAGACCCAGACCATGCGGTGGCTCGGCTGCGTGACCAGCGGCTGGGGCGTGCGCGCCAGCGTGGTCGATGCCATGCAGTCGGGCTTTCGCCCGCTGGTGGTGGCCGACTGCTGCGGCGACCGCGCCCTGCGGCCCGCACGAGGCCCAACAAGTTTCGACATGGCCCAGAAGTAAGCGCGGCCGTGATGCCGCTGAGCCAGGCCATCGCCGACGCACCGACGCCCTCGCCGCAGGTTGATCCCACCGCGCCAACGCGCCTATGGGGGCCGGCCCTGCAGGCACGCTACCGGCCCCGGAGTGCATAACAATGCACAGGCACGCCTGAAAGCGTGCCCGCGAAGAACACCGCCCCATGAACCTGCCCCAGCCCCAAGCCCTGCACGGCACAGCTGCTCACAGCGCGCCGACACCCTGCCCCCCCCACCCCCCCCTCGTGGGGCGCTCCAGCCCGTGGCGCCGCCGCGCCCCTGCGCCCGGCCAGCCCGGCAACGGCCACCGACTATGTGCAGTCCACGCCCGAGGTCTTCGTGCCGTGCTGGCCGACGAAGCCGCGCCCCAGGGCTGGCGCGCCCTGGCCTTTCAACGGCCATGTGGACCTGGCACGGGCATACGCACTGCCCTGGCGCAGAATCGTGGCGGAAGAGCTCGAAGTGCCTTTGGCGCGCCTGGACATGGTGCTGGGCCACACGGCCGCCGCGCGCCCAACCCAGGGCCCGACCATTGCCAGCGCCAGCATCCAGATCTCGGCCGTGACCGCTGCTGCCGCCGCGCCGCCGCCCAGCGCGCGAGCAGCTGCTGGCGCTGGCCGCGCAGCAATGGAAGCGTGGCGGCGGACCCGGCTCCAGGCACGGGATGGCGCGGATTGCGCTTTGCCGATGGCAGGCGATGCCCGCGAAACTCGGCTATGGCGATCTGCTGCGCGGCCAGCAACTGCAGCTGACGCTGGCCCCGCCCGGATCAGGAAGTGAAGCTCAAGCCCGCCAGCGAATACCGGCTCGTCGGGCCGTGGCGCGGCGCGCGTGGACATCCCCGCCAAGGCCACGGGCGAGCTGAGCTTTGTGCTACGATGTGCGCGTGCCGGCATGCGCCATGGCCGCGTCATCCGCACCCTCCGCACCCGGGCCGCGACGGCGGGCGATTTCATCGGCCGCCTGCCTGGTGGCCGTGGAGCGCGACTCCGTGGCCCACCCTGCCCGGCAACGTGCAGTGGTTCACCGAGGCGACTTCGTCGCGTGGTCGACCGACCGCGAGGAACAGGCCATTGCCGCCATGCGCGCGCTGCGCGTGCAATGGCAGGGCCGTGCCGCCGGCGCCCGATCTGTCTGACTTGGGGGGCCGCAGCCATCCGCGCCAATCCTGCCCAAACACCGTGCGCTGGGTGACCAGGGCACTGTGGACGATGCCTTCGCGGGCGTCGGCACGGGTGCGGCCACCGAACTGCGCCGCAGCTACTAGTCTGGCCCTCTAACCAGATGCAATGCCTCCATCGGGCCCGTCCTGCGCCGTGGGGGCCGATTTCAGAAGCGGGGCCGTCTCAAGCTCTGGGCCGGCACGCAGAACCCCCACATGCTGCGCAAACCGACCTGGACCGCCTGCATGCAATTGGGCGAGGACCGCATCGAGATCGTGCGCCTGGAGGCGGCCGGCTGCTACGGCCCGCAACTGCGCGCCGACGATGTCTGCGCCCGACGCCGCCCTGCTGTCCATGGCCGTGGGTGCGCCCCGTGCGCGTGCAGCTCACGCGCGAAGCAGGAACACCAGTGGGAGCCCAAGGGCACGGCCCAGCTCATGGACGTGAGCGCGGCCATCGATGCCCGGGGCGAACTGCTGGCCTACGACTTTGCCGTGCGCTACCCCTCCAACGACGCGCCGCATGCTGGCCCCTGCTGCTCACACCGGCCGCATCCCCGGGCGAGCCGCGCACGCTGGAGATGGCGACCGCAACCGCCGTGCCGCCCTACCGCTACGCCATCCAGCGCATCACCTGCCATGACATGGCGCCCAACGTGCGCTCATCCTGGCTGCGCGGCGTCTCGGCCCTGCCCAATTTCCTTTGCCCACGATTGCATGATCGACGAGCTGGGCCCATGCGGCCGGCGCCGACCCCGTGGACTAACCGTGTTCGCCACCTCGATGACCCCGCGCGCCGTCGAGTTGATCGAGGCCACGGCACGCCACGCGGGCTGGCAAGCAAAACCAGCCGGGAAAAGCCGGGCACGCCCCGGCGCCGACGGCCTGCTGCACGGGCGCGGCGTGGCCTATGCGCGCTACATCCACAGCCGCTTTACCGGCTTCGGCGCGGCCTGGGCCGCCTGGGTCATCGACATCGACGTGGAACCCCGCCCAGCGTGCCGCATCACCGTGCGGCGACTGGTCGTGGGCCAGGAACACGGTAATGATGGTCAACCCCGACGGCGTGCGCCACCCCAGATCCACGGCAATGTCAATGCCAGACCCTGAGCCGCAGCCTGATGGAGAAGGTCGCCTTCAATTGCGCAAGGCGAGGCCAGCCGCGAGTGGGGCAGCTACCCCATCATCGGCTTCCGCGACCTGCCTCCCCATCGAAGTGGTGCTGATGCCGCGCCAGGATGAGCCCCCCCAAGGGCGCAGGCGAATCGGCCTCGGTCACCCGGCCCCCGGCCGCGCTGGCCAATGCGCTGTTCGACGCCACCGGCCAGCGCTTCTACGCCGAGCGCCCTTCAACCGCCCGACGTGGTGCGCGGCCGCACTGAATGCCGCGCCGAACGCCACGCCAGAGGACTGCGCTGGCAGGCCAGCGGGCACAGCCGGCCTAGTTTTTTCAGCTCCCCCGCATGCCGCAGGCACTGCGCACGCCATTCGGCGGCGTCCTGCAGTTGCAGCCGCCGCCCGCCTGCAGCGCGCGCGTGGGGCGCCACGCCCTGCTGGGCCATGAAGCCTATGGGGGTGACCAGTTCGGGCGAGCGCAGCGGGCCGGGCCACCAGGCCCGGCATTTGGCGCACCGTGGCCACCATGGCGCCGGTAGCACGGTGGGTCATGCCATCCGTTCCTGTGCGCCCACGGCCATCACCAGGTCAGCACGGAGTTGGTTTCCATGGCGGGCTGCACGGCCATGTCCACGGCGGCGAAGGCCTCGTCGATCACCGTGCGGTTGTGCATGTCGGGGGGTGAGCAGGCACAGCGGCATGGCGGCCACTTCGCGCCAGGGCGATGTCGGCGCCAAAGGCAAAGGGCCGGCCCTCGCCCTGCCCATCGCGGTACTCGCGACACTTCACTCGCGGCACAGCAGGTAAGTAATGCTCCTCGTACTGGGGCCAGACTGCAGGCGCGGGCCGCGCGGCGGCATGCGCGCGCTGTAGCCCAGGGCCAGGTCCAGCGACAGGTCTTCGAGCCCGCTCTCGATCTCGGCCGAGCTCATGGACAGCACCACGGGCGTGATGCCCGGATGGTGCTCGCGCAGCAGGGCCGCAAAGCGCGTGAGCATGGGCATGGCCGTGGGCACGGCCGCCATGCGCAGCTGCCCGCGCAGCGCGCCGGCGGCGGCGCTCAGTTCCTGGCGCAGATCCTTCCTCGGCCCGCAGCATGGCCAGGGCCGTGGCCAGTAAACCTGATCGCCCTCGGGCGTGAAGCCCGCGAACGAGCGGCCTCCACCGGCGCACGATGACCGTGCCGAACTACCTCCTCCAGCGCGCGCAGCGCATTGGACAGCGCCGGCTGGGTGATGTGGCATGCCAGCGCCGCGCGGGCCGAAATGGCGGTGCTCGTTGAGCGCCGCCAGATACCGCATCGAGGTCAGCAGGTTTTCATCGCCGGCGGCGCCAGAAGGGTCAGGTTCCCTGGCTGACGGTGATCGTCGGGAACTTGCTCGTGAAATCGCGTGCCTTGAGCGCCACCTTCACGGCCAGGTCGCGCGCCACCATTCTTGTAGATCTGCGCGGCTTCGCTATCGGGCTCGGCCACCACGGTGGGCTTATGCGCTGTCGGCCTGCAGGCGGATCTGCAGCGAAAGGGGCAGTGCGCCCAGGTAGTCGATGCCGTACTCGGCCGCCATCTGCTTGCCGCCCTCGGCGCCGAAGATGTGCTCCACATGTGCCGCAGTTGGTGCAGACGTGTGCCGCCATGTTCTCGACCAGGCCCAGGATGGGCACGCCCACCTTCTCGAACATCTTCACGCCCTTCTGGCGTCGAATCAGCGCGATGTCCTTGCGGCGTGGTGACGACCACGGCGCCCGTCATGGGCACGCGCTGGGCCAGCGTCAGCTGGATGTCGCCGGTGCCGGGCGGCATGTCCACCAGCAGGTAGTCCAGATCCTTCCAGTTGGTCTGGCGCAGCATCTGCTCCAGCGCCTGCGTGGCCATGGGGCCGCGCCAGATCATGGCCTGGTCGTTGTTGACCAGGAAGTCCGATGGACATGACCTGCACGCCGTGGCTTTCCATGGGCTCCATGGTCTTGCCGTCGGGGCTTTCGCGGGCGGCCCGATGATGCCCATCATCATGGGCTGGCTGGGGGCCGTAGATGTCGGCGTCCAGGATGCCCACTCGCGCGCGCCCTCGGCGGCCAGCGCCCAGCGCCAGGTTGGCCGTGGTCGTGCTCTTGCCCACGCCGCCCTTGCCGGACGAGATGGCGATGATGTTCTTGACGCCCGGCAGCAACTGCACGCCGCGCTGCAACCGCATGCGCGGCGACCTTAGGACGTGATTTGTTGACCGCAGACATTGCCCACGCCCTCGACGGTCTTGGCCGCCGCGACGAACTGGCCGCGCAGCGCCGGCACCAGGCTTTGCGCCGGATAGCCCATCTCCTCCACGTCGAAGGCCACACGTCGGCCCCAGTGACCTGCAGGTTGCGCAGGGCGCGGGTGCTCACATAGTCCTTGCCGGTGTGGGGGTCGAGCACGCTGGAGAGCGCGGCCAAGAGCGCTTGTTCTGTGACTGCCATTGCTTTTTGATAACTCCTAGAGCCGGATAGTCTATCCAAGGCACCATCCCCTCGCTCACGCGAGACAATGCGGGCCCTTGCTGCCTTTGCGGCCCCTGTTCCCGCCTTTTTCCGCGAAAGATCCGCCCGTGAAATTCAAGATGGCCCACAACTCCCTGTTCGCGATCCTGCTGCGCTCGCGCTGGTGGATCAGCATCGCGCCTGGCCGCCGCTGGTGACCCTGGTGTTCCACGGCGCTGCTGCCCAAGGACATCGCTCCGTTCGCCGCCATCACCGCCCTGCCCTTCTTCGGCAATAGGCTGCGTTGCCGCCGGCGCCAGCTGCGCGCGCCCAGCCCCGCCAAGGTGGAAGCAGCCCTGGAGAACGCCGCCCAGCCAAAGCTGGCGCGAGTTCGCCGATCGGCTCGATCGCGCCTGGCAGGCCGAGGGCTACACCGTGACCCGCCTGTCCGACAAGGACGGCGCCGACTTCGTGCAGCTGGAACGCGAAGGCCGCGCCACCGTGTCCAGCGCCCAAGCGCTGGAAGGCCGGCGTGCACGGCATGGAGCCGCTGCGCGCCCTGCTGGCCGCAGGCCAGGCGCGCGATGCGGCCACGGTCCCTGCTAACCTGTCGCTGCAGCCGCCGGCCGAGAATGCAGCCGCCTGGGCCAAGCAGCAGGGCATCGCCTGATAATCTCCGGCAAGGACCTGGGCTCCCTGCTGGCCAAGGCCTGATCCCTTCGGGGTCATCCCCTGAACTGATGACGGCCGCGCGCGCGGCACACTCCAGGCATGCCCGATGCCCGCGCCCTCACACCCGACTCCAGCCTCCCTCCCCCCAGCAACCGGACTGCTGCTCAGTCGGCGGCGGCGCCCGCGCCCGCCTACCAGGCCGGCGTGCTGGAGGCCATTGCCGAAATACGCCGCGCCTGCGGCCAGCAGCATGGCCCCAATCCCTTTCCCACCTGGTCGGCACCTCGGCCGGCGCCATCAACGCCGCGGCCCTGGCCTGCGGCAGCGACCATTTCCGACCGGGGCCGTGCGCCGCATGTCGCGCAATCTGGCGCAACCTGCGGCCCGAGGACATCTACCTGTCCGACTCGCTGAGCGTGCTGCGCAGCGGCGCGCGCTGGCTGACCCTGCTGTCGCTGGGCTGGGCCCTGGCGCGCTGGGGCCGCATGCGTCCGCGTTCGCTGCTGGACAACCAGCCGCTGGGCCGGCTGGCTGTCGCGCGGCCTGGTTCCGCTGGAACGCCTGCCGCAATTGATCGCGGACGGCCACCTGCGTGCGCTGGCGGTGTCCGCCTCCAGCTACACCACCAGCGAGCATGTGACCTTCTGCCAGGCGCAGGACCAGCTCCAGCCCTGGGTGCGCAACCAGCGCAAGGCCGCCGCCGCCCAGATCACGCACGCGCACCTGCTGGCCTCCTCGGCCATTCCCTTCATCTTTCCGGCCACGCCGCTGCCGCTGGACGGCGCCACCGTAATACTTCGGCGACGGCTCCATGCGCCAGAACCGCTCCCGCTGGCGCCGCCATCCACCTGGGCGCCGAGCGCATCCTCGTCGTGGGCGCGGGCCGGCGCACCGAGCCGCCGGCCAGGCCGCCGCCAGAAGGCGCAAGCTACCCGTCGCTGGCCCACATCGCGGCCACACGCTGTCCAAGGCATCTTCCTGGACGCCCTGTCCCTGGACGTGTGGAGCGCGCCGAGCGCATCAACCAGACACTGGCCCTGATCCCCCCCGCCGACCGCGAACGCAGCCGGCTGCGCCCGCTGCAGTTGCTGGTCATCTCGCCGTCCGAGCGCATAGACGCCATCGCCGCACGCCATGTAGGCCAGCTGCCGCTACCCATGCGCACCCTGCTGGGCGCCCTGGCGTGCGCCAGGACGCCAGCGACCCGCGCGGCGCCGCCCTGGCCAGCTACCTGCTGTTCGAGCGCAGCTTCACCCGCGAACCTCATGGCCCTGGGCCGGCGCGACGCGCTGGCGCGGCGCAGCGACATAGAGCAGTTCCTGGGCTGGCAGCGCCCGCTGGTCGCCAGCTGACGCCTGCAGCCAACAGGCCTGGCGCAGCGAAGGCCCGCAACAACTCCCTGGTATGTCGGCCTGCACGGAAAAGCCATCGCCGCCCCACAACCGCCCAGCCCTTCTAGAATGTTCAGGTTCCCCCCGAGAAAGCCGCCATCCATGACCGCACGCAAACTCTTCGTCACCACCGCGCCCTGCCGTACGCCAACGGCAACTTCCACATCGGCCACATCATGGGAATACACATCAGGCCGACACAAAACCTGGGTGCGTGCGCAGCGAATGCAGGGCAACGCGGTCAACTTCGTGGGCGCCGATGACGCCCACGGCGCGCCCATCATGATTGCGGCCGAGAAGGCCGGCAATAGACGCCCCAGCAGTTCGTGGCCGACATCGCCGCAGGCCGCAAGCAGTACCTGGACGGCTTCCACATCGCCTTCGACAACTGGCACAACACCGACGCGCCCGAGAACCACGTGCTTGGCCCAGCAGATCTACAGGGACCTGAAGGCTGCCGGCTTCATCGAGACGCGCCACCATCGAGCAGTTTCTTCGACACCGAGAAGAACATGTTCCTGCCCGACCGCTTCATCAAGGGCGAATTGCCCGCGCTGCCACGCCCAAGGACCAGTATGGCGACAACTGCGAGGTCTGCAGCGCCGTCTACGCTGCCCACCGACCTGATCAACCCCTACTCGGCGCTGTCCGGCGCCAAGCCCGTGCCTCAAGAGCTCGGAGCATTTCTTCTTCAAGCTGTCGGACCCGCGCTGCGTGGAGTTCCTGACCGAGTGGACCCAGGACGGCCAGCATGTGCAGCCCGAGGTGGCCAACAAGATCAAGGAATGGTTCGGCGTGCGCACCAACCCGGACGGCACGACCCAGCGAAAGGCCTGGGGCGACTGGGTACAATCCTCGCGCGACGCGCCCTACTTCGGCATCGAGATCCCCGATGCGCCGGGCAAGTACTTCTACGTCTGGCTGGACGCGCCCGTTGCGGCTACCTGGCCTCGCTCAAGAACCTGCGTGGACCCGCCGTGGCGAGGACTACGAGGCCTACATGGCCGACCCCACGCTGGAGCACAGTACCACTTCATCGGCAAGGACATCATCACCTTCCTCACGCTGTTCTGGCCCGCCATGCTACAAGTTCAGCGGCCGCAAGACGCCCACCAAGATCTGCGTGCACGGCTTCATGACCGTGACAACGGCGAGAAGATGAGCAAGAGCCGCGGCACCAGGAATTGGACCCGCTTCAAGTACCTGGGCCTGCAGATGAACCCCGAGTGCTGCGCTAACTACCTGGGCGCCAAGCTCAACGGCAAGAATGAAGACATCCGACTTCAACCCCGATGACTTCATGGCCGCGTCAATTCCGACCTGATCGGCAAGTACGTGAACATCGCCTCGCGCGCGGCCGGCTTCAATCGCCAAGCGCTTCGACGGCAAGCTGGGCACGGTCAGCGAAGACGCGGCCAGCCCTGCTGGCCCAGACTGCGCGTGCCAGAGCGAGCCGTTGTCCAGGCCTTCGAGAACCGCGACAAACGGCCCGCCGCCGTGCGCGAAATCATGCAGCTAGTGGCGACCGCGTCAAACGAATACGTGGGATGCCAACAAGCCCTTGGGAAGCTGGGCCAAGCAGAAGGCATGGACGCCCGCCTGCAGGACCGTGTGCACCACCTGCATCGAGGCCTTCCGCCTGCCCTGACCATCTCTACCTGAAAGCCCATCCTGCCGGCCGTGGCCGAACAGGTGGAAGGCTTCCTGAACTGGCGCCGCTGCAGTTCGCCGACGCACAGAACCTGCTGGGCGCCGGCCATGCCATCGGCCTGTACAAGCACCTGATCAGCGCGTGGGACGTCAAGCAGCTGGAGGCACTGTTCGAGGCCCCCGAGCCCGTGGTCGAGAAGGTCCTGCCCGGCGGCGAGGAGATTGCCGAAACCATCGGCATCGACGACATTCGCCAAGGTGGACCTGCGCATCGCCAAGAATCGAGGAATGCAAGCCCGGTGGAAAGGCTCCACCAAGCTGCTGCAGCTCACGCTAGGGACGGTGGGCGAAAGGCAAGACACGCAACGTGTTCTCAGCGCATCTCCAGCATGTACCAGCCCGAGCAGTTGCAGGGCAAGCTCACCGTGATGGTGGGCCAACCTAGGCGCCGCGCAAGATGAAGTTCGGCATCTCCGAGGGCATGGTGCTGGCCGCCAGCCACGCCGATGAGAAGGCCACCCCGGCAAAACATCTACGTGCTGGGAGCCATCTTCCCAGGCGCCACATCCCGGCAAATGCGTAATACATTGAAATGCCCCCTGAGTCGCTTCGAGCGCCTTCCCCCTGGAAGGGGGACGACACCTCGGTGCGGGGCGGCCCTTCCTCGGCGTCCCTGACTTACGGCTCTGCCGGTTTCAAAGATTGCGCACAGTGTGTTGGACGACAATCATGAAGTCTGCAAAGGTCCCGCAAAGCCCTCACGGTCCCCGGACCTGGGGGCTTTTCTCTTTGCCTGTGCGGCCGGCGCCCTGCAGTCCGGCTGCACCGTGGTGGCCGTGACGGCCACGGCGGTCAGCGTCACGGCCTCTGCCGTGGGGCTGGCCGCGGATGCGGCCTGAGGGCACGGCCAAGATCGTCGGCAAGGGAGTGGCAAAGGCCGTCGATGCGATGAGCGATGACGGGGCAGCCGCAGACAACAGCGGCATCACGGTCCGCTACCGCACGCCCGATGGGCAGCCTTGAACGCCCTGAGCTACTGCCCGCGTATGCGCCCCGGGCCGGTGGCTCACGGCAGGAACACGCCCATGACCACGGCCGCCAGCACCGACCAGGTCCACAGCGCTCGAAAGGGCACGACCCACAGCGCCAGCAGCACCACGCAGCAGTCGATTGCCATCTGCACCTTGCCGGGCGGCGGATGCCGTAGCGTCCTGCAAGGTAGAGCGCCCCCCCCCCCCCCCCCCCCCCCCCGCGCAATGGCCCCCCCCCCCCCGGCGGCCCCCCAAGGCAATGTGCGCCGCCCAGGCTTGGAGCGTGTGGCGCGCCAGGAACAGCAGCCCGAGCCCATGAGCAGGCCACCCGCAATGGCGGCAAAGGCCGGGTGCAGGTAGTCGATGTGGATGCGAGGCGCGCCCCATGTGTTGTCTCGCTCGCCTCCTCCTCGCCGACCGGCGCGC
>JAKELJ010001082.1:0-11891 GCA_025594165.1 Tamias sibiricus
ATGTAACTAATGAAATATGGTGGAAGAATGGCTGCTTTCTTTCGAGGCCAGGGATAAGCCTTGCAGCTTCTGCCTTGGTCTCTTAGGGTGCTCGCTCTGTTGGGAAGCCACCCACCACCTACAGAACCTGACTACTGGAGACCACCATGCTGTGAGGAAGCCCAAGCTAGTTTATGGCAAGACTGTGTGAAGAGGTGAATAAGAGAGGGGCCCCGCCAGTGCCAGCTGTTGCAGCATCCCGCTCGCTCGGGCACCAGGCTTGTGAACAAAGAGGCCTCAGGGCCAGGTGTGGTGGCACACACCTGTAATCCCAGTGGCTTGGGAGGCTGAGGCAGGAGGATCATGAGTTCAGTCTGTCTCAGCAAAAGTGAGGTGCTAAGCAACTCAGTGAGACCCTGTCTCTAAGTAAAATACAAAATAGTGTAGGGATGTGGCTCAGTGGTTGAGTGCCCCTGCGTTCAATCCCCAGTACCCCCTCCCCCCAAGAAAAAAAAAGATTATTATTACTCATCTTAAGTCATCAATATTTCCAAGGCTCATTTGATCAGTCAGTAAAGGAAGACAGCACAAAGTCAGAACATGGACTAAGAGCCAGATTCAGGGGCATATACCTATAGTCTCTCAGGAGAATGAGGCAGGAGGATCATTTGAACCTAGGAGTTTAAAACCAACCTGGGCAACGTTGTGAGACTCCCAACCCCAAAACAAAAAACAACCAAGCAAACAAAAATCTCCCTAAAACTTAGAGAGTGTTCTGCTGTCACCCAGACTTTTTGTCCCTATGATTCTGTGTTTGTGTACTGTGGACAGATTTTTCAAATTGTCACCAAATTCATCCACCAAAGCCATCACAGGCAGCCCTGCTCTTGTCAGGACTTCCTGGGTCTGGGATTTTGACCACAATTGCAAAAAGAGAACAAAGGAAAAGATAGTGTTGCCTGCTTAAAAGCAAAAACTCAGATTACCAGCAGAGGGCGCAAGTGGCAAACCCAGGAAAAAGCAGGAGGCCATCTGGAACATTTTTTTTTTTTCCTCTAATGGCGCTAGTAAACTTTCTTGCTTGGGTTACACCTAAAAGATTTTTTAGAAAACTGTGTAACCCTTGCACATTTTCAAGCGAGCATATAACATGGTCATCATAACTAAAAATAGTTTCAAGGGCTGGCACATTGCAAATAGTAACATTTTAAAATAAAACGGTTACATCATTCTTTTAAATATATCCAATGAATAATAAACACCTCAATAATTCGATACTGCCATCCATTTAAAAAATACAAGAACAAACTCTTCTTTAACAGAAAATTTGTTTCAAGTCACTTATTTACCATGCTATCATGCTTCTTGTCACAAAAATACAAATACAATCTGGAAATTATAATGTATTCTTTCCTGAGACCTTCAAAGTCTAAGTATTAGCATTTTTTTTTTTTTTTTTAACCAGGGATAGAACTCAAGGGTGCTCAACCACTGAGCCACATCCCCAGCCCTTTTTATTTTGAGACAGGGTCTTGCTAAGTTGCTTAGGGCCTTCCAAAATTACTGAGGCTGGCCTTGATCCTCCTGCCTCAGCCTCCCAAGCTGCTGGGATTACAGGCTGGCCTTGACCCTCCTGCCTCAGCCTCCTGAGCTGCTGGGATTACAGGCATGTACACCACACCTGGTGTTAGCATTTTTTCTTTGGGATGGGATTATTAGCACTGTGTTGATACAAACAGTACAGATGTACCATAAGGTTCTCACATTGCAAAATTGCCCTTTTACCTTGGTGCTTCAGAAGTTTTTACACTCTGGGTGATACCCTCTATGAGATGCTATGTGGTTGAGAAGGTGGCTTTTTTTGGTGACAATGACCATGAGAAGAGAATGCAAAAGAAACCAAAAGGAAGACTCAACTGAAGGCTCTTTCTCAGGCAGGGCAGTTTTAACAAGGATTTTGACGATCTGGTTTCATCATTTTTAAAACAACCCCTGTCACACATTCCCCTGGGAAGCCTTCCCATGTTGGAACATATTTACTCCACTTTGAAAATGCCATCAAAACTTGCTAAGGAGAGACTGGAGAATGGAAGAGCTGAGCTAACTGTCCACAGCAGAGCAAAGATGGAAAAGGGATGAATAGAATTTTTTTTTTTTTTTTTTTTTTTTTTTGTACCAGGGATTGAACTCAGGGGCGCTGACCACTGGGTCACATCCCCAGCCCTTTTTTGTATTTTATTAGAGACAGGGTCCCACTGAGTTGCTAAGTGCCTCACCATTGCTGAGGCTGGCTTTGAGCTCGTGATCCTCCTGCCTCAGCCTCCCAAGTGCTGGGATTACAGGCGTGCGCTACCATACCCGGCTAGGGATGAATAGAATTAAAAAAAAAAATGTTGCCAAATAATGTCAATATTTTATGGCTAGGAATCACAGGGCAATCATCAGGTAATGTTTTAGTTTTGAATGTTATATATTATGTTAAAGTGTTTCTATTACAAGTGTTATATCTGTCTACATGCTATTTGATTGCCTTATTTTGCACACCACTGGAAACATTACACTTCTTTAAACTCCGTTTTTAGCAAGCCATGTAAGTAAAATTTGAATGTGAGAAAAATATAATATCTGAAAACAAACTAATTGTTTTTTAATTAAAAAATAGGATGGTTTATCACTGAATGTAGCTTGAGTCCTCTGCCTTTTGAAGATCATACCCAATGTCTCTCAGATGTTTTGCAATGGGATAAATATGTGTTTATTAGACATTTTTTTTACTATAATAAAATATCTGAGGCTAGGACCTTAAAAAGAAAAGAAGTTTATAGCTCACAGTTTTGGAGGCTGAAAAGTCCAAACAGCATATCCCTGGCTATGGTGAAGTCTCCCTTGGCTACATTTTCTCCTGGCAGCCACCATAATGGCAGGAGTGCATGCAAGGGGAGATCATATGGCCAGACAGGAAGCTAGAGAGCCATGCAGGGATCAGGCTCGGGTTTTATAACAACCTGCTTTCTCCTGAACTAACTCAGGGTCCCACAAAAACAGCCTTAATCCCTTCTGAGGGCAATGCCCTCAATGACCTCCTACCAGGCCACCTCCCTTCTTATATCACCACACTAAGGACCAAACTTCCAATGCAAGAATCTTTGGTGCACAAACCACATCAAAACCATAGCAATGTGTGTTCTAACAGAAGGAACAGGCTGTATTTTTATTTTTATTTTCTGAGATAGAATCTCATTAAAACTAGGGATTACGCAGCTTCTGGAGATTCAGAGATGATAGTCCTCATTTCTAACCCCTCCCATCTTGAACATATAGAATTTATTCATTCTGAATGCTTTGTTCCTGGGGACAGCAGGTGCTCACAGTGCATTTATGAGGCACACAGTGTGCAACTGCACGGAGTTGGGTATTCTTGTCTCTTAATTATCTGATATTAAATTATTACTTTTTATTCCTGCTCTGTCTCTAGAGTCAGGCAGAAGTGATTTTCAGTCACCTCTCTGCCACTTAGCCATTTAGCCTTGGGCAAGTTATTTACCCATTTGAGTCTAAACCACTCCATCTGAAGAAAGAGAGTAATAACTCCCTGTCAGACGTTGTGAGCGTGGAGATAATGGCTGAGAGCTCTTGGCACAGCCATGGAATAAGGCAAAGTTAATGCTATTACAAAAGGGAAATGCTATTACATTAAAAAATGGGTAATGGGTAATGGTATCATAATATTATGGATGTCATTATTATTAATAATCTTAGAGACAAGGATCAAATAGAGCAACTATGAAAAGATCTTCTATAGGCAATATGGGAATCTCAGAAAGAAAACTCCATGGGCATTGCTGTTTATTTTACTAATGTGGATAGATGTAAAATTCTTTTAATGAAGGACAGCTTTTCAGAGTCATTCCTGTGTCTGCAGAAGTCTGCATTTTCTTGGAAGAACCAATTCAAAATATTTCAAAGAGGTATACATGAGATGGGATATTTTACTCTTCCACATAGGCATGATTTGGCCAATCCAACAGACACATACATAAAAGATTTGGATTTGTACTTTAAAAAGAAGATATTCAAGGGGCTGGGATTGTGGCTCAGCAGTAGAGTGCTCGCCTAGCACGTGGGCGACCCGGGTTCGATCCTCAGCACCATGTACAAATAAAACGCATTGAATAAAACGCATTGTGTACAACTAAAGCAAATAAATAAAAATATTTTTTAAAAAAGAAGATATTCAAATGACAAAATACTTACATGAAAAGATGACTCCTCATTAGCCCTCAGGGAAATGCAAATTAAAAGTACAATATAATGCCCCCTTCTCTCTTTAACACACATATACACATACACACATCCTGGAAAGCTAAAATGAAAAATACCAAGTATGTTGGTCAAGAAGTACAGCCAATGGAAATTTCCTGGTACTAACACTTTGGAAAAATTGCTCAAAACACTTTATGACCTAGGGATGTACTTCTTCATGTGTAGTCAACAGACATATGTACATGAATTCACTACAAGATGTGTACCAGAGTGCTCATGAGGCACTATTCATAATAGATACAAACTGGAAAAATCCCAAATGTCGCTTTGCAGAACAGTGAATGAATTAGTTGTGGCATATTCATAAGGTGGATTACAATGCAGTAATGAGAATTAACAAACTACAACTGCACAGCAATGTGGGTGAATCTCACCATTGGGATAATGCTGGATGTTAGATGCCACATACAAAACATGAGTAGTGTATATTTCCACTTACATAAAATAGAAAATAGGCACAACAGAACTATCTGTGTTAGTTTTCTGAGGTCACTTTAACAAATGATTGCAAACTTGACAACACAAGTTTATTCTTTCACATTTCTGGAACCCAGGGCTCTGCAAACAAGGGGGTCCACAGGGCCACATTCCCTCCAAAGGCTCTAGGGGAGGATCCTTCCTTAACTTTTCCAGTGGTTCCACAAAATCCTTGGCTTGTGGCCCCATCACTCCGGTCTTTGCTTCTGTCTTCACGTGGCCTTCTCCTTTGTGTCCGTGTCTGTGTCTTCGCTCTGTCTCCTTCAGGAACACCAGTCACTGGATTTAGGACTCACTTGGATAATTCATAACAATCTCATCTCAAGACCCTTAAACTTAATTACATCTGCAAAGGTGATGTTTCCAAATAGGGTCGCATTCACAAGGTCCAGGAGTTAAGATACAGACATATCTGTTGCGGGGTGGAGGGTGGGCACCCTTCAATTCTTTTCAATGCTGCTAAAAGGTAGGATAGTTGTTGCATTTGAGGAGGTTAATGATAGGCCACAAGGAAGCCTTTGGGGGTGATGATGTTTCTTAATCTGGGTACTGGTTTTGCAGGTATGTTAACTCTGAAAAATTCATCCAACTATACACCTATGATCTATGTGATGTAATTTATATATGTTAAACTACATTATTTTTCAGTGCTGGGGATAGAAACTAGGGCCTCATGCATGTGTTCTACCACTAGCTATAGCCTCAACCCCAACAATTCTTTTTGTTTTTAAACAAATTTATTGAAGGGATTGCTAAAAAATATCCACATTTACCATTCTTCCTACCTTCCTAGTGAGGATATTCTTGGTGGCTCCAAATAGACCACACACAGGGAAACCATGACCAATTCTGGACACTTCCATTTTTTCAGAGTGTGGGAGCTTCAGTATAAAAGGGATCACTAAAAAATTATGTACCACAAGAAGAAAACTTACAGGAATTTCCTTTTGGATGGAAAAAAATATGAACATTCCTGCTTCAGAGCATTCCAGAGCTAGCAAGGGGAAAGAGAGAAGACTTAGTATGTGTCACTCCTGAAACTAGAGCTAAGACTGGCAGAAGGGGTTTCAGATATGGCTTAGCATAACAAACTTTCTGACCTTTGGAGATGCACAGAAATGACATGGAGCAGCGAGGTAGGCAGAATAGTGCAGTTCTATCAGTTTCTGTTTCATATATTTTGTTAGATGCACACATTTTAAGGACCATCATGTCTTCTTGGAGCATCGGCCCCTTTAGCATTAGGTAATGAATCCCCCACTCTCTCTGTGGGGAATGGAACCCAGAGCCTCATGCATGCTAGGCAAAGTCCTACCACTGAGCCACAGCCCCGCCCTCCACAATGCTTCTCTTTATGTCTGATAACTTTCCTTGTTCTGAAGTCTACTTTGCCTGAAATTAATGAAATTAATATAGCTAACTCCTCCTTTCCTTTGATTACTGTTAGCATGATAGATCATTCTCCATCTCTTTAATCTGTATGTTTTTGCATTTAAAGTGGGTTTCTTTTAGACAACCTATAGTTGGTTCTTGTTTTTTATAATCTACTCTGATAATCTCTTTAATCACTTTAATCACATTCAAAGTGACTATTGATAGTTGTTTTTAATATCTACTATATTTGTTACCTTTGCTCTTCATTCATATTTTTATATCCCATTACCTTTTCTGCATTTTATGGCTTTAATTGAACAAACAACATGTTCAATATATAATCCCATTTTCTCTCCTTTCTTAACAAATCAGCTATTCTTTTTTTTTTTTTTTTTTTTTTTTTTGTGGTACTGGGATTGAACTCTCGTTGGGCCACATCCCCAGCCCTTTTTTGTACTTATTAGAAACAGGGTCTACTGAGTTGTAAGTGCTTCGCCATTGCTGAGGCTGGCTTTGAACTCGCGAGCCTCAGCCTTGCCAGGCGTGCGCCACCGCGCCCGGCTACAAATTATTCTTCTTATTCTCTTTTTCCCTTTCTAAGTAGTTGCCCTAGTAGTTTGCCACATCACCTTTCAATAACAATCACTTCACAGGTAGTTCAAGTACTTCATAATAACAAAATAATCCTAATTTTTCTATCCTATCCTTTATGTCATAACTGTCACTCATTTCACATACACATTAGCATACTTATGGCTACATAATCAAATACACTGTTGCTATTTATTTATAGTCTAACCCCTAGCCTTGTGCATGCTAGGCATTGCTACTATTTTTTATAAATGAAAACATATGCTTTTCTATAAGATTTTTTATAAACCCTTATCTGTGTCATCAATTAGGAAAAAACTTTTATTTTACCTTCATATATACCTTCTCCATTGCTTTTCCTTTTTTTTTATGTAGATCTGAGTTTCTGACCTCTATCCTTTTTCCTTCTCTCTGAAGAATTTCTCTTGCTATATCTTGTTTTTAATATTTATTTTTTAGTTGTAGTTGGACACAATACCTTTATTTCATGTATTTATTTTTACGTGGTGCTGAGGTTGGAACCCAGGGCCGAGCACGTGCGAGACCAGCACCCTACTGCTGAGCCACAAACCCTGTCCTTCTCTTAACCTATCTTGTAAAGCAAGTTTACTAGCAACAAATTCCCTTAATTTTTTGTTTGTGTGAGAGAGTTTTATTTTTTCCTTCACTTGTGAACGATATTTTTGCAGACTGTAGAATTCTAGTTTGGTGGTTCTTCCCCCCCAACACTTAAATAGTTTTATTTAAACTCGATTCTCGGCCCACCTCCTTCCAGTGCCGGCAGGAGCAGGACAGGCCCGCCCACCTCCACCCAGCGCTGACAGGCCCAGGACCAAGACCTCCGCCCAGCGTGGTCAGGCCAAGGTCAGCCCTACTGACCTACACCCAGTTCAGGCAGGCCCAGGTCAGCCCCGCTGACCTCCGCCTGATAGATGGGCCGACAGGCCACCCCCCAGGAAGTTTCTGTTTCCTGAGCAAACTTGTTTCATTGTCCCCAGGCAGGAGCCAATAGGTTTAAAGGCCGCTCTGGTGCACCCCCCACCAGCAATCCCTACTTAAGCTCCCGCCCGCCCAGAGCACACACCACAACCCTTCCCTGATAGAGGAGGCAGCCACTGCAACTCCAACCTCAGGCGACCCACCGCCTCAGGTCCTGCGACAGCCGCCCAGCCAGCGGCTCCAGAGACCACAGGGGCGCATCCAAGCACCCACCTGCGCCCAGAGCTGCTCCCGGCTCCAGCCCACCGCACCCCTCACCCTCGCGCTGCGCCCTCGGCCTGCTCTGACCCCAGCGCCCTGACTTTGGCCACCACTGTGGGACCCCTCTGCTTTGCCTTCGTGCTCCTCCTCACCCTGTGCAGCCGGCTGGCCACCAGCCAGAACTGCGGTGGGCAGCGCCAGTGCGGGACAGTGTTGGGCGAACTGTGCACTGACCCGACTCCTCTCTCCCCGCACCTCTTCTACCTCCGACCAGCCATAAAGGATGGTGAATAAATCTCTTGGCTGCACGGTTGTCTCCAGTGTGATTTTTGCCCTTCACTGCCCAGCGTGGGCAGGCCCAGGTCAGCCCCGCCTACATCCGCTGAGCTCAGGCAGGCCCTGGACAGCTCCCAACCCCACTGTGAATCAGGCTCCTTATATCAGAGAACACATTTGGCATTTGGATTTTTTGGGATTGGCCAACTTCACTTAGCATTATATCCTCCAACTTTATCCATTTACCTGTGAATGCCATTATTTTATTCTCTTATTGCTGAGTAATATTCCATTGTGTGTACATACCAAATTTCCTTTATCCATTCATCTACTGAAGGACATCTAGGTTGGTTCCACAGTTTAGCTATTGTGAATTGTGCTGCGCAGGTTGCCTTTTTATAATAATTCGCTCTCATGAGAACAACTGATTCATTCCACCAGATAATTATCAATCTCTTCTGAGGGATGATTCCCCCAGTGACCTCTCACTAAGCTCTATCTCTTTAAGTCCCACTGCCTCTCACATCATCATACTAAGGACAGGCCCCCCAACATATGAACCCTTGGGAGATACCCTCAAACTATATCCAAATCCTAGGAAGAAGTGATATATTTTGAAGATGGAGGAAGAGGTCATAAGCCAAGGAATACTGGTCCTTCTAGAAGCTAGAAAAGGAAGGGAAACAGATTCTCCCCTATGGCCTCCAGAAACCCACAGAAAATGAATTAATACATTCAAACCTCTGCTCTGTCATCACATCTCTTCTTTCTGACTTTGACCTTTTTGGTCCCCCAATTTTAGTTCCATAAAACCTATTTCAGAATTCTGACCTCTCTAAGAGAATAAGTGTATGTTGTTTCAAGGTCTAAATTTGTGGTCATTTATTATAGCAGTCTATAAACATTTATCAAAAAAAGGCACCAAAACAAACAAACAAAACCCCCCACAAACCCCCTAACAGACCAGCATATTAGTCTGGGAGTCTGGGACGGTCTCCCCAGGTGGGCCTGCCAGGCCTGAAGCAGTCCCTCTCCCACCTGGCATAGTCCCCTGCATTGGTGTCTTGGTTCTGTGGGATGACTGGATCCTCTTTCCCCTCCAGGACCCTTGGAGGCTCTGGAAACAGCCCTGTGGTCCCGGAATCTTCCACTGAGGACTTTCCTTCCTGTGCATAAGTCACCCCAGCAGGATCTGCGTTTGGGGACTTTTGGACCCTGGTGCTGGAGGGATGGATGGGGCGGTCAGAGCTCTGTCCCCACAGCTGGAGGAGGGGGACCTCAGTGGGGTGTGATTTCCCACAGGTTCGTGATCCTGCAGCAGGTAGTGAATGACCCTGAGGGTGAGGAGGGGTGGTGGACAGTCACAGTGAGGAAGCGCAGCCTGGGGGTGGGTGAGCCCGGGGACCTACAGATTGCCCAGTCCTAAGTCTCACTGTGTCTCTCCGGGGATCCCAGCCTGACTGCCTCCCACCCCGTGGCCTACACGCAGAGCCCGGAGACCCTCTCTGCACCCGGCCAGCCGGAGTGGGCGCACCTTCTGGATCTCCCGCCGCCAGCCTCAGGACCGCGCTGGGGTGCAGGAGCGCGGCGGGGGCGGACGGCTGGGAGCAGCGGCGCGGCCCGCGCTGGGCGCGCTCCAGCCTGCCACTTCCCGTGCGCTCCCGCGCCCCGGCGAATGATCTGAAGAGAAATCAGACCTGTTTTCCTTTTCCTCACAAAGGAATAATGAAAAGGTTTCCAAATTGCTCCCAGAGAGGGGAGGGCCCGAGTCCCCGCGCAGTTGCTGGCGCGGTTCTGACAGCACCGTGGGGCTACGGTAAAGCACCGCGGGGCCCCTAGGGGACGTGAGGTGGGCGGGGCCTGCCGAGGGGGCGGGCCCGAGACCACGCCCCTGAGTCGGGTGGAAATGCAGATTCCCTTGGCTGGCGGCCCCAAGCCTCCTGCGTTAGGTGCTCTGGAGTGGGGACGTGTATCTGCATTCCTCAGTCCCCCCTTCCCTTGCCCTGGGTGACTTTGAGGGGTGTAAACTGAAGACCAATGGTGTAGACCAATGATGTGTTCATAGGTTACTCAAGAATCTAGGTTTTTAACTTGTGGTCCTTGGGGACCACGACAAGTTCGGGGTCAGTGGAGCAGAGGAGGGAGTTGCATGTGGTAGGCATGGTGGGGGAAACTGGGGGGAGGGCACCTCTTCATATGTTCTCCCCCACATTCACAGCTGCTGGCTGCAGAGGAGCAGAAGGGAAGGGGCCCTGCCGGCATGGGCAAAGCCCCTGAGGCAGGAGGAAGGAACCAGGAAAAGCAAATGGAAGGCAGAGGGAAGGTTGCTGGTGGGACTGTGAGACAGGAGGCCAGCAGGTAGGCTAGAGACCATCCAGATAAAAAGTCTGCCTTTTGTCCAAACTGTGAGCCTGTCAAAGGTTTTCAGCAGGAGAATGATGTGGTCAATTTAAAAAATAACAATAATAACAAATTTAAAAATTTACATGCAGTACACTCATACATTGCTGGTGGGGCTGCAAATTGGTGCAACCACTCTGGAAAGCAGTGTGGAAATTCCTTAGAAAACTTGGAATGGAGCCACCATTTGACCCAGCTATCCCACTCCTTGGTCTATACCCAAAGGACTTAAAATCACCATACTACAGTAATGCAGTCACATCAATGTTTATAGACACTCATTTCACAATAGCTAAACTATGGAAGCAAACTAGATGCCCTTCAACAGATGAATGGATAAAGAAACTGTGGTATATATACACAATGGAATATTACTGAGCATTAAAAGAGAATTAAATTATGGCATTTGAAGGTGCATGGATGGAGTTGGAGGATATCATGGTAAGTGAAGTAAGCCAAGGCCGAATGTTCTCTCTGATAAGTGGATGCTGATCCATAATGGGGGGTGCACGGGAAAAATGGAGGAACTTTGGGTAAAGGGGAGGGAGGAGAGGAGAGAGGATATCACCCATGACTCAGATAGGTGGGAAATTATTCAGAGGGTCTTAGCGGCATAGCAGAGGCCAGAGGACCAGCTGGGTTCATGCTAGTGTGATCTGATCTAGGGAACAGAAGGGGAAAAGTCTCTGTATGTTCATAGTTGGGATAAAGGTGCAAGAATCCCTTAGCTGGGCCCTCAGGGAGTCCCCACCTGGGAGGGGACATCCGCTGTTGACCTCAGGTAGGTCTGTTGGAAGAGACGCTTCTGTTTTCAGGGAGGTTCTCTTCTGAGGGGGAGACAGTCCCACCCCCCCCCCCGGGAGCTCCCAGTCTGCTGGGAGAAACAGGACACACAAAGGAACAAGTCCCCAGGACAAAACGATAGATGCAGATGCTTTAGGGCTGGAGGAGCAAAGGGAGACCCAATCCAAGAGGCCCCCCATCAAGGCAGCTTCCCAGGGGAGGAGAGTTTTTACCAAGGTGAAGGGTTTGGATATTCATGGTGAAGGGAGGGGAGGGCATGTCTGGAGAGAAGGCTCTTACATGGCCTAAAGGTGAGACTGGGCCTCACCTCCCTGCACCTCAGGGAATCTGAATGGCTGTCCTCCTGGCTCCCTGTCCAGGGCTCCAGTCTCCTCTGCTGCAGGCATCTGTTTGGCCCTGGGAACCAAGCTGTGCTGGGAGCGTCCCCCTTGGGGCCTGCCAGAGACCAGCACATCACCCCACCCTCC
>JAKELJ010001083.1:0-11888 GCA_025594165.1 Tamias sibiricus
GATAATTGCCATCTTGACTGGAGTGAGATTGAATACTAGGTTAGTTTTAAATTGCATTTCTTTAGTTGCTAGAAATGTTGAACTTTTCTTTATATATTTGTTAATCATAAATGACTGTATATTTAATGTGTTACTGGTGCTGTATTACAGATCCAGCTTCATCATGTTGCAGGTCAAATTTTGAGCTTTCTAGAACCATTTGAGAAAACACTTCTACCCTCCATTTGCTAAAATTATTTGTTCACAATTGTGTGCATTATTTTAACTTCAAATATTTCCATTCATTGATAAGAATCCATCCTCATGCTAGAGCTTTGTAACTTGGTCACTGTACTTTTTCATTGAGAATTGATGTCAGTGTGCTGAAACAGAGTTTTGTCATGCATTTGAAAGAATGGTTCATAGTTTGGGTTTTCTTCTGAAATTAATGTGGATTTTAGGGAACTTGTCAATATCTCTCTAAGTGTGGAGAATATATTGAAACTTTAAATCAATTTGTGGTGCACTGTTTTCTTTTTTGTCTTCAAATTTAAAAATATATTCATAAACTTTGTTTCACTTTTACTAAAGAATTATTCAATTCATAAAAATTTAACAAAACTCAAGCCCAATTGAACTTTATTACACTAATTTTCTATAGACTCAATGGAATTTTGAAACAAAGTACCAATGTATGTACCCTTCAACAGATGAAAGCATAAAGAAATTTTGGTGTATATACAGAATGCAATACTATTCTACCTAAAAGAAGAATAAAATGATGGCATTTGCTGGTAAGTAGATGGAAATGGGAAATGTCATGCTAAGCAAACTAAGCCAGTCCCAAGAAATCAAAGGCCAAATGTTTTCTCTGATATACAGATGCTGATTTACAATGAGGGGTTGTAAGAGCCCTAATAAGGAGATAGCTTATATGGTGGCTAGCTGAGAGCCATAAGAGGTGTTTAAGTATTTTCACCTGATATTCATGCATTTATCTAAGAATCTTTCTATGCCCGTGAACACTATGTGATGCACCTATAAGTTTGAGCTGTTGACACGCGTATACTTATTAAGGCAAAAAGTATTTAACCAGGTGATGTTGGCTAGAGAGGTGAGGTTGGAGTTGGAGAGGTTGTTGAAGCCACAGAGAGAAGTTAAAAGAAGCAAGAATAAAGAACCTATTTATTTCCAGTCTATCTCCAAATTCTTTCCCGTGGTATCATTGCTGCAGGCGGCAATAGCTGCAGGCAGCAACAAGTGGTGGTCCATATGGGGAATTCGGAATTGTCAGGTAAGAACTGAGAAGTCTCTAAAGATGGGTTCAAAAAATAACCAAGACCCGAGTGATAAAGGCTGTGGAAGAATTCTTTGATATAGCTGAGTCAGTTGTTAGTGAGGAGGATTTGGAAAAATGTGAAAGTGATCTTGAAAGCATAGCCTCCGCTGAGTCAGTTAGGACCAGTAAGGATAGTACTAGTGTGGGCTCAAAAATGACAAAAATCTGAGCTGCTAAAGCTATTTGGGATTTGTTGGAGATAGCTGAAGGATACGTCCTCTCAACTGAACCTGGGACTCAGGATGTTACTACCAGTGTGAGAGTAGCAGTAGTGAGGAATCAAGTAAAAATGATCCTGAAAAAATGAGCAAAAGGAAATCAAAGAGGACCAAGATAAACGACCGTCATGTGGAGGAACCACTTGTGCCCTCTGCTCCCTCATGGTTGAATCAATTACACAAACTATGAGAGATATTTCTAAACACTTACATGCCCTTGAAGCAAAGATTAACGGTCTTTCTGAGCACTTGTGTGCCCTTGAGTGTAAAAATTCACAGGAAGAGTGGGATCTGCCGGTGTTTGAAAATCAAAATGAAGAAAGATACCACCAGCCACTAGATTTTAAAACTATAGGACCCCAAGCTCCTTTCACCATAAGCATGTTAGAATCTCTTAATACTTTCAATTTAACTCTTTCAATTGGAAAGGCTTATGTAAGGCCGTATTGAGTGGGGGACAATACTTGGTTTGGAGGTCTCAATTCCAGAGTTCTGTGTTGAAACAGCTAGAAGAAATGCAACTGTGGGATTTCCAGACCGTGGCGTAGATATGTTGACTGGGGAAGGGCAATATGCTGATTTACAGGTTCAAATTCAGTATGATCCTGGAGTTTATGCTCAAATATACACCACAGCTGTTAAGGCATGAAAAACTTTACAAGGAACTGGTTACTTACAGGGTAGCTTGTCTAAAGTAATTCACGGACCTAATGAGCCATATGCTGACTTTGCTGATTGACTTTTGCGAACTGCAGGTAGAGTGTTTGGAGACGTTGATCAAGCTATGCCATTAGTAGTTCAGCTGGCATATGAAAATGCCAACAAATATTTCCAAGACACTATCAGACCTTGGAAATCTAAAAGGAACCATTCTGTATACATAAGACTATGCAAAGACATAAACAATGCATTTGTTACGGGCAATGTAATTGCAGCAGCCATGAGAGGTGCTTCCCCTCAAAATTTTACAAAAAGGGCTCAACCTAAAAATTATTATAGTCAATCAGGTTATTCTAGAAAACAATATCCCCAAAGAAGGCAAGAGAAAATAGAAATAAGACCAACCTCATATTGTGCCCCAGGCCACTTCCCCAGGTTTAAAAAAAGAAACCATTGGGTTAATAAGTGCAGATCCAAAACTGATATTTATGGTAACATTTTGACTAGCTATTCAAAAAACATGGCACGGGGCCCAATGCCCTGGGGCCCACAAATGTACAAGGCACTAGAGGAGGAGTATCTTCAAACATCCATCCAGATGATACCACAACACAATCCCTCTTACCAATTGACTCCCTTGTCAGAGGGACAAGAGGAAGTGCAGGACTAAATCTCTGTTCCACTGCCCGAATAGTGCTAACACCTGAAATGGGGGTTCAACTGATTCCCACGGGAATCAGGGGACCTCTTCCCTCAGGAACTGTAGGAATTATCTTCAGGCGAAGCTCTAAAAGCTTATTAGGACTTCAAGTGATTCCAGGTGTAATAGACTCAGACTACCAAGGAGAAATTAAAATTATGCTTAGTTCACCTTGAGGCATTGGCTCTGTTAACCAAGGAGATAGAATTGCTCAGCTGCTTCTCCTTCCCAGTTGACATGACTCATTTAAAAGTATGCCTCAAAATAGGAAGAATAGGGGATTTGGTTCCACTGGCTCAGGACCTATGGCTTGCTGGGTTCAAGATTGTTCACAGAGGCCTATGTGCAAAATAAAATTTCAAGGTATAGGCTGGGGTTGTGGCCCAGTGGTAGAGCACTCACCTAGCACGTGTGTGGCCCGGGTTCAATCCTCAGCACCACGTAAACATAAATGCATTGATTTGTGTACAACTAAAGCAAATAAATAAATATTTTTTAAAAATGTTAAAAAAATTCAAGGCATAGAGATGGAGGGATTGATTGGTACTGGGGCTGACTCTTCCATCATCAATCTACCACAATGGCCCAAGCACTGGCCTCTGCAGAAGGCTTCAACCAGTTTAAGAGGCTTGAAATATTCTAATAGCCCAGAACAAAGTGCAATAATTTTAAAATGGGAAGATAATGAAGGGCATCAAGGACCATTTCAGCCTTATGTTTTGTCCAGCTTGCCAGTTACCTTATGGGGAAGAGATATTCTACATCAAATGAGAGTACACCTTGCAATCAAGCCCACAGGTGTTAAAAATAAAAATCTACAGGGTAATCCTAACCCTACTGAGCTTAAAGATAATCATCATCGAAAAGGCAAAGGATTTTTTTTAAGGGCCACTGAGAAAACAATTTTGAAAATACCCTGGCTTTCTGATAAGCCAGTTTGGGTCTCTCAGTGGCCCCTATCTAGAGAGAAATTACAAGTGGCCCACCTACTACTCCAAGAAAAACTAGAAGCAGGACATATAGAACCTTCCACCTCTCCCTGGAATTCCCCCATATTCGTGATTAGGAAAAAATCAGGAAAATGGCAATTGTTACATGATCTTAGAGAAACCAATAAAGCCATGCAAATTATGGGCCCTACCCAAACTGGACTTCCTAATCCTGTAGCTATTCCTACAAATTTCCATCTTATAACCCTTGATATAAAGGACTGTTTTTTGTTTTTTTTTTTTTTTTTTTTTTTTTTTTTCTATTCCGTTACATCCTCTGGATGCCCCCAGGTTTGCTTTTTCAGTTTCCTCTATTAATAATGCTGCACCTGATCAAAGAATTCAGTAAAAAGTTTTACCCCAGGGTATGTCCAATAGCCCCACTATATGCCAAAACTATGTAGATAAAGTTATTCAGCCTATCAAAACAAATACCCAGAGCTTATGTGCCTCCATTATATGGATGATGTTTTGCTTGCTCATCCTAATCAAGAAGTCTTATTCACCATATTTAGCGATATATCAGAAAACTTGAAACGATATGGACTAAACATTGCCGAAGAAAAGTTTCAAACTAGATCTCCAATATTATATCTAGGATTCCAAATTATGGATACCTTTATTAGGCCTCAAAAAATTTTAATAAATAAGGAACATCTAGCTACTCTTAATGATTTTCAAAAATTGCTGGGAGACATTAATTGGCTTTGCCCTACACTAGGCCTCACTACTGGCCAATTAAAACCCTTATTTGATATCCTACACAGGAACCCTGATCCATCTTCACCGCGAACATTGACTCCTGATGCTAGGGAAGCTTTAAAGTTGGTAGAAAAGGCCATTGAAGGATCCCATTGTGATAGAATTCAGTTTACTCGACCGCTGATATTGATCATTATTTCTTCATAATATACACTCACAGGAGTATTTTGGCAATGGGGGCCTTTATTATGGATACATTTGCCCGTCTCTCCTAAAAGTACAATTGAGTCTTACACCTCCATGGTGGCTAAACTTATCCTTCAAGGACTTAAGACTTCTACTAAAATATTTGGCATTCACCCCGCTACTATTTTTATTACTCCCTATTCATCATCATAGATTGAATATTTATGCTTCAATGATAATGATTGGGCTATAGCTAGATGCTCTACTTCTGCAAATTTTGATAACCATCTTCCTAAGTCTCCTATACTATCTTTTTGTATCAATTATCATTTATATTTCCACAGGTAATAAAAAGCAACCTATTCCTAAGGCATTAAATGTATTTACAGATGGGTCCTCTAACAGTACTGCTGCAGTAGTCACTCAAAAAGAAAATATGATTCATATTACTGCCCATAAATCAGCTCAATTGAACTAGAAGCTGTTATTATACCTCTTGAAAGTTTTAGAAAAACAGCCCATAAATATTTTTTTTCAGACAGACACTATATTGTATATGCTGTCCCTAAATTGAAGCTGGCAGGTCCAATAGCACCTCATACTCCAGCCTTTAAATTGTTTTTTCAAATTAAAAACCTTCTATGGGATCGTAAAGAACCTTCGTTTATTGGACATATCAGAGCTCATAATAATTTGCCTGGTCCTCTCCATGAAGGTAATCAAAAGGCCGATGCCCTTACTCAAACAATCTTTATATTTTCAGCAGTCCAACAAGCTACCTCGTTCCATTCCCAATTTCATGTTAATAGTACTACTTTACAACAAAGGTTTAAAATAACTAAAGATCAAGCTCGAACAATTGTGAAGATTTGTCAATCTAGTGTGACACATTTGCCCAATCCTCATTATGGGGTTAACCCAAGAGGATTAATGACCAATCATTTGTGGCAGATAGATGTCACTCACGGGCCAAGTTTTGGAAATTTGTGATTTATTCATGTGACCATAAATACATGCTCAGGCATGATTTTTGCTTCCTTACATGCTGGGAAAAAAAGTTAAAGATGTTACATCTCATTGTTTACAAGCTTTTGCTGCATTAGGCATTCCAAAAATGCTTAAAACAGACAATGGCCCTGCATATACATCCTCATCTTTCAAACAGTTTTGCTCCAAATTCAATATACTTCATAAGACTGGTATTCTGTATAATCCTCAAGGCCAAGGTATAATTGACTGAGTTAATCACACCCTCAAACTTATGCTTTTGAAACAAAAAGAAGAAAATTGGACAAATCCTAAAGAGAGATTAGCCGTTGACCTTTTTACTTTAAATTTTTAAACTTTGGATTCCCTGGAATCCACACCAACAACATAAACCTGTGGTTTACTGGAAGGATGTTCTTTCAGGCACATGGAAGGGCCCAGACCCAGTATTAATTTGGGGGAGAGGATCTGTTTGTGTTTTTCCACAGCTCAAGTCCTCGCCAGTATGGATACCACCTTGATTAATAAAAACAGGTACCAAATCAAAGGGGCCAAGATGAAGTTGTTGCAGAATCAAGATTAATAAAACAGGTGCCAAATCAAAAGGGCCAAGATGAACTTGTGGAATGATTCCCTTAAAAGAGGTATCAATCTGTGCACCTGCGCAACTCTGTCCCTTTACAAGGGAACCTCATCTTTGCCTTTAAAGCTAAGAAAATTTAAAGCTGCGTGCTTTTTTCCTTCAATAAATTCACAACTTAAGTCTCATTCCTCCCGGCTGGGATGAAAGGATCTCTCATTAGTGTGCACACAATTGTGTTTTTCTTTTTTTTATATATGTCTGTATGTCTGTGCGCTTGTCTAGGCGCTTGTCTAAATTTCATGTAAATGTGATGTCACAAATATATGTCTTTATGTCTGTGCGTCTGTCCAGAGTTCATGTAAATATGATGTCACAAATAACAAAAACCAAGCGCTCATAAAAATTAATATAAAAATGGATCCAAATTACTTTAATACAACTAAGTTGAAAATATTCAAATTGGGTAAATAAATAAAAATTTAATTTGTAAGTGTCTCTAGGATTTCTCTTCAGCAAGAATATGGCTAATACTGTTCAACCTGATATTTTGGTATTTGACATGAGATTGTTTATTTGAAATTAACTTTATTTGTTAAACAGCTGAATAATTTAAATTGCTTCAACAGGTATATTCATGGAAGGTTGCTGTGTATGCAGAGGCTCAAAAAAGTTCCAGCTAAAAAATTATTTCTCTAAAATGCTCTTAGCCTTTCTTTAATCTATCTTAAACATATTATTTTCTCAGCTAAATACCCTCAGTCTTTCTTTAATCCATTCTGAATGTGATATTTTGCCAGCTTATGTTCGTGGGAGCTCAAGCAGCAATGTGTGTGAGCAGAGATCAACTTCAATTACCTGATCTAATAATTCTATTTTTTAGTTTGACAACTCGCTTCTTGACTCAGTGCTGGAATAGCACTGCCTTTCCGCTAATGATTGATGCTTCAGCTTCTAGGTACCGGGCCCTGAAGATTTGTCGGTGGCATTGTCTAGGCATAAAAAAAGATGACTGCTGCTACAGCTGCAAGGATCGCAATAGCTACAAGCATCCCTTCTGCTCAAGCATCAAACAACTTCACCAGCAGTGTGGCCTCTGCTCTGCATGCACGGGGCCTCCTAAATTAACATGTTAGCAAGTGGATATTTTGATAAATCTTTCTACTTAAGATGTTTGGGACATTGCATGAGAACTCAGTGCATTACTTAATGGAACTTAGGGCAGCTGATTTGTTTAAAGAACTTGATATGCTATGGAACTTGGTTCGTCTGCAAAAAGCTTGCCGCCTTAGAACCGGAGCATCTCCTCACAATTGGATGGCTGGTAGTCAAAAACAGGACAGTCTCATGTGGCCGACATATCAACCTAAGACAGGAGTCAAGGGAACAGCCTTGATTATCCCATGACGGGCAAGAATGCCTGTTCCACATGTGGACGCCTAAGACAGGCATAGTCGATCCTGATGTGCTGAGAGCTAACCCGTCTATTTTCCCTCTTTTTAAAACAAAAAAGGGGAAATGTAAGAGCCCTAATAAGGAGATAGCTAAGATGGTGGCTAGCTGAGAGCCATAAGAGGTGTTTCAGTATTTTCACCTGATATTCATGCATTTATCTAAGAATCTTTCTATGCCCGTGAACACTATGTGACACACCTGTAAGTTTGAGCTGTTGACACATGTATACTTGTTAAGGCAAAAAGTATTTACCTGGGTGAGGTTGGCTAGAGGAAGTGGTTGGAATTGGAGAGGTTGTCGGAGCTGGAGAGAGAAGTTAGAAAAAGCAAGAATAAAGAGCCTATTCATTTCCAGTCTGCCTCCGAATTCTTTCCTGCGGTATCGTTGCTGCAGGCGGCAATAGCTGCAGGTGGCAACAAGGGGTGAGGTTCTTAGGAAGATTAGTGGTAATTTGGATTAGATGGGGAATGAATAAAGAGGAGGGGTGATGGAGATAGTGCTGACAGTAAAATAGATGAGACAATATTACCATCTGTACATATATGATATCATGACTCATGTGAAGATATATTGTAAGAATCTCCCTCAATGTACACATCTTTATGTCTTGTGGAAAGGACTATAAAACAGGTTGTACCCTCAACACATTGAGCCTTATCCCAGCTGGGATAATGAGGTGTGGCTCAAGAAGTAGTCATCACCATTTGAAGCTAAGTTATACCCACTTGTTCTTTTGAAATCCTTCCCCTTGCTGTTTTTGGGATATAATGTTCCATTAAACCTTCCTTTGTGTGTCCCTTTCACTTGCTTTGCCCTTAAGCCCCACAAAGCACATGAGATGGGCATGACCTTCAAAGATTTCAGTCAATTAACTGACAGCAAGACATCATGAAGCTAGACTCAACCCAATGAAACCTGACATATTGCCTCATGTATGAGTCCTGCTGCTTAACAGAGATCAGTTTAGCATCAGGGCCCACACATTTGCTCCATGTACAAGTTTATACACAGAGATATTAATCTGTCTTTCTCACATTGTGCAAACACACTTCTTGAACAATCACATGGTTCCTCTCTAGCCAAAGGAGCCACAGGGGTGGACTGGGTTTAGATACAGAGTTATGGCAGCAACAGCAGATGTAACACAGTGGGCAAGCCATCACCCAGAAGAGAGGAGAAGCTCTGCTGGCAGTGTTACTAGCCATGGCAAGAAGTTGATTTTGTGTCCTGTTCCAGAAGAGTTCCCTGTGGGATCTGCAATACTCTTACCATTTGATATGGAAAAAAAAAAAGAAGTTCTTGGGAACGTAGGTATTATGGTACACTAGGAAAGTATAGCTAAATAGAAATATGCCTATAATCATTGCAAGAACACCTAATATGGGAGTATTACAGTTCAGCAAGATTGAATTCTAATGATTGGAGCACTCTTACTATGAAAGGAATACCCATGGATTGATATGAAGAAATAAAATTTAAGATTTATTGAAAGATTTTATAAATTAAAAAATTTCTTTTGTATTGTAAAGAGTCAGATAAGCCAATCCTTAAGAGTTAAGAAAAACTTAAGTATAGTATGGAATTCCTGACAAGATGTAAAACATATAGCAATGCTAAAGCATGCACACATTTTCTTTCTATAAAACTTTCAAAAGTTCAAACTAATGAGAGAATATTATAAATGCTGTTGATAAAGTTTTTATTTAAAATTATGTTTAAAAGTATACCTTAGTGGTGTAAAAATTGCCTCATCCGTGCACATTTCTGGTTTGTACACTCAATACAGCCAAAAACAAATGTGTGTGTGTGTGTGTGTGTGTGTATTTCTTCTTGTTGAAGTTAAAACCCTAGATCATACAAATTTCATTTCTGGGAAGAGTTACATCTTATTAGAACATAAATTACTTCTTGAGAATTGTGAATTTTGCATAATAAAATTTTCATTTTGGAGCAATTCATCAAAAGTTTTTACCAAACTTTTTTCCAGTTAAAAATATTCTGTAAAACCTTAGTAAAAGAAGGTGAAATATTCTTCTCAAAATTATATATTATTAAGATCATCTCATGAGCTTGGTGAAGTGGGGCACACCTGTAATCCCAGCACTTAGAAGGCTGAGGCAGGAGGATTGTGAGTTCAAAGCCAGCATCAGCAATGCTGAGGCATTTAGCAACTCAGTGATATCCTGTCTTTAATGAAATACAGAAAAGGGCTGAGGTTGTGGCCCAGTGTTCAAGTGCCCAAGAGTTTCATCCCCAGTACAAAAGACAGAAAAAAAGAAAAAAAAAAAAAAGACCAAAGAGAGAGAGAGAGAGAGAGAGAGAGAGAGAGAGAGAGAAGAAAGAAAGAATACTACTAGAAGATAAGTTTAATATAAAAAAAATTGTTAGGCTGAATGCTAACACAGGTATAAAATTTTTAATTTATTTTCAACAAGACCAAGAAAAAAAATTTCAATGTTTGTAAATTACCAGAATATAAACATATTCATATCTAGTGGACAATACATAATTAAAGTCTTTCTGAATACACATATTTACATAAAAAGTTTGTACAGAACTGAGCAGTTTTATTTATATTCTAGATAGCATTTAGTCTGTACACTCTTGGTATGAAATAATATTTTTAGTTACTACACATTGATGAATAGATATGCAGCTAAGTCATGGGGAAAGTGGGAGAAATTTTATCTATATTACACAGAACAGAAGGTGAGAGTGAAAAGCAGATAAATCCAGGCACAACTGGTGGTGGTGGCACAGGAAGTTAATCAGTCCTGAGAGTACTGTGCATCAATGTAAGTGCTTCCGGCTCCACAGTCATTAAGAGACCCCAGGACCAGTGGCATCCAAGAACCCTAGGAAGAATCATCTAGTAGAGCAGAGCAAAATTCCCCAGAATTTTACAGCAACATGCAGGACATCCCTGAAATAGACTGCAAGCATTCCAAAGAGGGACTCTTGGAAATATATTCACTGAAGCGTTGAAAGGGGTATTGCCTTCTTCAGGGCTAACCACCTCCAAGTAGCTGCACCTACTGTAGCGTACACGTGGGGAATGACTGCTGGGTAAGAAGGTTACAGCTCTCATGTATATGGGAACACTGAATCTAGTGCTCATGAAATCCCATCAGAGGCCCTTTTATACAATGCTAAAACAAGAATTCCGTGGAACGCGGTGGCGCACGACTGTAATCCCAGCACCTGGGAGTCTGAAGCAGGAGGATCAACAGTTCAAAGCCAGCTTCAGCAAAGGTGAGGCACTTAGAAATTCAGTGAGACCCTCTCTCTAATAAAATACAAAAAAGGGTTGGGAATGTGGAACAGTTGTCGAGAGCCTCTGAGTTCAATTGCTGATAAAAAAAAAAAAAAATTCCTGGCTAGTATCTGGGGTCTGAGATCTTTTGTCAGCGGAGGCTCAGTTAGTGATGTAGAAAAGATGAGTCTCCACATTCAAGAAATTTTCAGAGAGCAGATTTATTGGCTACAGGGTTCAAAAGGGTATTCCTTAAAAATCATCAGGAAGGTGAGTTAAAGTGCTTTGTGTAAAATTTCTATGTTAAGTCAGAGGTCTTCCAAGGTTTACCACAAAAGCAGAAGTAACATCATCAAGTCTGCATTCTAACCCACATTGAGTTCTTTGCAAATACATTTCCAGATATTCTGTTTGTTTGAAGAAAATTGTGGTGAGGTTCTCTGGAAAAATTTATATAAGATTCTTATGTGGAGAAGGGGACATGACTACATGAAAATATCAAACGTGGACCCTTTTTACCTGGCCTTTGGTCACACATTGTGTATGAAGAAAATCATCACATGATTTTCCCAGAGCTAGTGAGGTACCCTAAACACAGAGAAATCAAGCCTGGGTTTTCTGGCTTATTCCACCTCAGTATTAATCATGGGGATAAAAGCTAAGTTGGGTGTCAGTTTTTCAAATTTACTGGTATAAAAAACTTTTAAAAAGAAAGAAACAAGCTGCAAATGGGCAGGAAACACGTGCAGAGTTGCATCTACTGATGTTGTTTTCAGTGGGGTTCAAGACACAGCAGCAACATACTTACAACCTGACCTAGTGCTAGAGTGCCTGCCTAGA
>JAKELJ010001084.1:0-11870 GCA_025594165.1 Tamias sibiricus
TTTTCATTCTTGGTGGGAGCATAAACTGACATATTAGAGGGTAATTTGTCCATTCTAATTTATTGAATTTTTAAGAAACTTTCTTTGGCCATTAAGTTCCCATTCTAGGTATTTATTCCATAAAACAATTTAGATGCAAAGGACACACACAAACACACACATGTTTATGTTCATGGACACTAATGGGCATTCCCTACACACAGAGAAATGAAACTCTGTAGCACCATTTGTAGTAACTAAAATGATGAGACAAAATTCTGTAGATTCCATAACTTCAGAGTTTGAAAGATAGGGAAAAAAACCACAGTTCAAAGCAAGTGTCAATACCACTGTTGAGAGATGATATTTGTAATGATGTGTAGTCATTTTAATCCTAGTGATCCTATTCTTCATGATCTGCAATGTGATTTCTGTATTTCTATTTTAAGTGAAGTTTTTTTTTTTTTTTAAAGATTGTGTATGTTGATTTTTTTTCAGATGTTTGATAAAATTCACCACAAAAACAGTCTGGGCTTAAGATTTGGGGAGCTCTGTGAATTCAGTGTCCTTTTTTGTTTGTTTGGCACTGGTAATTAAAAACAGGGGTGCTTAACCACTGCTCCACAAACCCAGCCCATTTTAAATATTTTATTTAGAGACAGGGTTTTGCTAAATTACTAAGTGCCTCATTAATCTGCTGAGGCTGGCTTTGAACTCATGATCCTCCTGACCCAGCCTCCCAAATTACTGGGATTACAGGCATTCACTATTGTGCCTGGCATAAATTCAGTTTCTTTAGTAGCATAGGGATTATATTGAGAGTATTTATCTTGGGTGAGTTTTGATAAGTTGTGAGTTTTGAGAAATCAATTAATCAGAGTTATTAATGTATGTACATGTAATTATTTGGAATTTTCCTTAATGTCTGTAAGATCTATAATTATATTATCTATTTTTATTTCTTATGTTAGTAACCTGCCTAACAGAGATTCATCAATTTCATTTATCTTTCAATGAAACCTCATATTTTTGTTTCACTTTTCTTCTCTGTTTTTTTTTTTTTTTTTTTTACTTCATTATTTCTGTTCAGATTTCCTAACTTCTTTGGACTTATTGTGACCTTCTTTTTCAACTTTATTAAATTAGAATTTTATATTTTTGAGATTTTCCTCCTTTCTCAGTAAAGTTTAACATTGATTTCAAGAAAGTTCCCATCAGATACTGTGTTAGCTGTTTCTAATAAGTATTGATACTCTGAATTTTCAATTTTGTTCATTTTAAAATATTTTCTAATTTCTGTTGAGAATTACACTTTGATTCATTAATACTTAGAAGCATGTCATTTAATTTCTAAGCATTTTGGACATTTTCTGTTATCTTTCCATACTAACTTCTAATTAACTTTTATTATGATCAAAAAGCATACTTCGTATGATTTTAATTTGTTAATGTGTTAAAGTTTGTTTCATGAGTCAGGATGTAGATTATTTTAGGAAATGATGACAGGCACTTTAAAAGACTACACTTTGCTTATGTTGAGTGGAAAGTTCTATAAATGTCAATTGGATTCAGTTAGTTTATGCCATTGTGCAGTTTTTCTATATTCTTTGTTATTTTATATCTGTTCATTTTATTGGCTACTATTCATTTTATTGGCTACTGAGGAAAGAGTGCTGAAGCTTTTCACTATAATTATGGATTGTCTCTTTCCCCTTTCAAACCTTTCAGTTTTTTTCTACAAGTATATTGAAGCTTTGTCATTGGATGTATCATGTTTAAGCTTATATTTTAATGGTGAATTGACCCTGCTATTATTATATCACATTTCCTTTATTTATATTAATGTGCTTTTCTCCCAAGTTGACTTTGTCTTTGTTAATACTAATAACAGAAAATCTTTCTTTTGATTTTTTATAAGTCTTTTCTCCATGTTTTTAATTTTAATGTGCTTTTATCATTATACTTAAAATAATTTCTTTACAGAGTATAGACTTGGACAATTTTTTTTTTTTTTTTTTTTTTTTTTTTTTGTGGTACCGGGGATTGAACTCAGGGGCACTCGACCACTGGGTCACATCCCCAGCCCTTTTTTGTATTTTATTTAGAGACAGGGTCTCACTGAATTGCTAAGTGCCTCGCCATTGCTGAGGCTGGCTTTGAACTCGCGATCCTCCTGCCTCAGCCTCCCAAAGTGCTGGGATTATAGGCGTGCGCCACCGCGCCCGGTTTGGACAATTTTTGTGTATTCTGATAATCCCTGTCTTTTAATTTGATGTATTTACATCACTTACATATAATGTAATTATCAATATGGGTATTTTGGGACTATCATTTGTTTGTTTATTAATCCCCTCCATTATTCTTCTATTTCCATATATTTGGCCTTTTTAGACTATTTGACCTATGTTTAATATTCAATTTTGCCGGGCGCGGTGGCGCACGCCTGTAATCCCAGCACTTTGGGAGGCTGAGGCAGGAGAATCGCGAGTTTCAAAGCCAGCCTCAGCAATGGTGAGGCACTCAGCAACTCAGTGAGACCCTGTCTCTAAATAAAATACAAAAAAGCGCTGGGGATGTGATCCAGTGGTCAAGTGCCTCTGAGTTCAATCCCCGGTACCAAAAAAAAAAAAAAAAAAAAATTCAATTTTAATTTATCTACTTTGGTTTTTGGCTATATCATTATGCATAATTTTAGTGGTTACTCTAGTGATCTCAATACTTATAATATACTTTCATAATATTTGTAATCAATATTCCATAATCTGAGAATTAATATTTTACCATGTCAAATGAAATGTGGAAATCTTACCATAATGTCATTTGCATCATTCTTTTCCCTTTGTATTATAGCTGTCATTCATATTACATTCGCATACATTGAAAATCACACCAGCCTCTATTATAATTTTCTTTCAACTGTCAAGGTAATGAATTCAAGTGAATTATTAATGTTATTAGACACACTGGAGTTAGAATTCTGGCCTCACAGTTTTAGCTGTGTGACCTTGATGATCTCTATGAACTTGTCTTTCCTCATTTGTACAGATCAACATGATATCTACCTTAGATATTATGAAATAATTTTGATTTTTTATTGATTTATTTCATTCAAAGTTCCTGGAATATAAATATATAGTCAAGAAAAAATTTGTTATTTTTGTTATCAGTTATCTGTCTATGCTAATTCTGTACAAACTCTTTTTAAAAAGGCAAATAGGTATTTTTAAATAAAATACAAATTAATAAATTTTTATGATTATAAAAGCAGTACAATTAAAAAGAACTTTAGCAGTATGAAAAGCATTTTCACGTTGCTATATGAAAACAATTGTGGAAACTAGTTTTTCTCCAGAATTTTTCCCAGAAGAGATTTTACAAAACATATTTGGAATTATGTCTTATATAAATTTTGTAAATATGCTTCCGTTTATTAGCATTATATGATAGATATTTTTCTCATTTACTAATCTTCAAGTCAACTTTAATTGCTATGTTATATATCATTGCATAGATACCCCACAATTTTTAACTGTTCTACATAGATTTTTAAGACAAGTATTTAAGTACAGAGTATTTACTTATACTGGATACTTAAAGTTGTAAATATTGGGTAAAATTGTATGAACACCAATTGTACCAAATTTCTTTCCATAAAATAATTTTTTCCTTCATTATTGTTGTCTATTTACACTTCCACTGACTATGCAATAGTGTTCACAGACTTGACATCAGTTTTGGTTTTACAGTGTCTTTGTTTGTTTGTTTAAAGATTTTTTTAAATGGACACAATATCTTTTTTTTTTTATTTATTTTTATGTGGTGCTGAGGATGAACTCAGTGGCCAGACCACTGGGCCTCACATTGTCACTGAGTTGAAGCAAGCTGAGGCTGGCTTTGAACCGCGATCCTCCTGACTACCTCCCAAAGAGCTATAACGTGCGCCACCAGCCCGCTACAATGGTATTCTATTTATTTTTATGTGGTGCTGAGGATCGAACCCAGTGCCTTTTTAAAGAGGCCCAAATACTCCAGCTATAATGTGTGTGTGCAAATACTCCAGATGTGTGGTGTGTATGTATAGTCCCAACAGTTGAATACCAAGTTGGAGACCAGCCTCAGCAACTTAGCAACTAAGCCCTAAGCAAATTAGTGAGACCCTGTCTCAAGATGAAAAATAAAAAGAACTGGGAATGTTGCTTAGTTCAATCCCCAGTACCAATAAATAAATAAATAAAGGTAAATACCTCTAGGTTATTGAATGATTCAACTGGTCATTTGCTCATCAAGATAAAATTATCCCTTTAGACATACCTTTTACTGAAATCAAAGATGTATCTAAAGAATTGATATGGATAGTAGTTCTGGCTGAAATGAGTAAGCCCTCTTGGCAATGGAGCATCTAGTTGCAGGGTAAACAGACCTATCTGGGATGAGAACATTATCAGGAAAGAGATGGTGAAAGGGACAAAGTATATTTCCAAGCTTTCACCTCAGAGTAGTCTTGAACTTTGGAATGGGTATAACATTTTCTCCTTTTCCTTCTAGCATTTCTTAAACCTTGTTTTTAGCATCCTGGTATTCTTACTCCTTGAATAGTATCATTTAAACATAATTTGCCACATGTAGGCTTTGTATATTTATTCTATGAATATAAATAAAACATACAAACAAGAAAACATTTTCCACATAGCAAAAACCCTCTGCTTTTTGTAAAATGGAATCGTAATTACCTATGCCCCTTATAAGATAGCTCACTATATATTGTTTAGACTAAGTTCAGTGTCTCCTTAAGAGCCGACTTTTCTGTTCTGTTCTTTATATAGCATAGCCAATAGAAATGCATCACTTTGTTCAACAGTGCCAACTCTGGGACTTTACCTTATACACAGGTATGCATTTCAAACCTTGAACAAACAGACTGCTTAGTAAAATAAGGAAAAGGGTTTTTTTTTTTCTCTTCTCTAGAAATGCACAAATATGACTTCACAGGTGACAGCTCTTCCCGTACAAAAGGGGCTGTTCGCTTTTTGCTTTGGTGATTGGGTAAAATGTAGCACACACTGGCAGAGAATTTGTTTCCGTGGGGAAGGTGTTTGCATTCGCTGTGTTTAATCTGAAAAGCAACCCCTTTCCTCCTATCCCCTCCCTCTCTTTTTGAGGAGGGAGAATTGGAAATGATAGCCCCAAGGAAATAGTTCCCCAAACACCTGTCTCTAGTGTCACAGCAATGTTACTTAAGACACTGGACTGAGTGCATATGCATCCAGAATGAAAAAGTTGAAGAGGGCAGATAAACAGAAAGGCATTTCAGCAGAAGCACAGGCGCTGATGCTGACCTTGCATCCTCTTAAAATCTTACCAGGTTGAAATCCTAGCATACTGGATTAAAAAGAATAAGATTTGTTTGAAGTAGTAGTACTCCTGTTAGTCACCTGTTCTTTCCTTCAGCAAGGAAATATAGTTTCAACCTACAAAACTTGGAAAACTCTAGAATATTATATTTAGAAACTCTGGACCTGTTCTAGCCCAACCTTTATTTAAAGTTAGGAAAATCATGATTACTGGTTACTGGTGAGTTCTCCAATATTTCTGATAAAATTTGTAAGAAACCCAGAGTTAAAACCCAGTTTTCTGGATTTCTAGACCTGCTCCTCCATCTGTAATTGAAGGTAGCATAAAAAGTCTGTGTTCTATAGGTAGATGGCAGACTGTCTGTGTCTGAATCCAAACCTAACATTCACTATTTTGCTGATGTTGGAAAAATGACAGTGCTGAAGACCAGCTTCAGCAAGAGGTCCCAGGGACGAATAGTTGGCGAAGAGTCGGCGATGGAAAAACAACACAGACACAAGATGTAGGTGTTGAATCTGAATCTTTACTGAAAGTAGTTAGATTTTATAATAATTTTTCTGGCAAATTAACAGTGGTTTGTAATTACAAAGCAGGAAGCATAAGGAAGTGATATTCATAAGCTATCTAAAATCAAGGCTTTTGCTTTCATTTCATGTTCCACCTTAAAGCTGTTCCATTATCTATATTCTAATAACATTTATAACTGACCCAGATGCTTGGCCTAGCAGTTAACTTCTTGAGCCAGCACCTCGGTTTATCAAATAGTTATACAGTTAAACATTTATGTTATTTTTATCTAACAGCAGGGTTTAGATTAATTTATAAGACAAGAGGATGCATGGGCAGAGACTTGAGCCATCTATATGTTTATTCTGAATAATTCTTTTTATAATACGCCAATAACTGTTTTCTCAAGGCTGCCTTTTCCTTATGGCTTTTTATGCACCAGGGGGGTCCCACTTCTTCTTATCCTTTCCCAGGAGATCAACTTCTCTGCAGGGATCCATTGATTATTGATTGACTCCATATACTCTGCCAAGGACAGAGTCATATTTTCCTGTCCAAGACCAAGGAGGCAACGTGGGAGTTGGTCCTGGCCCTTCAAGGGGGTATCAAAGCCTACCCTTAATCAGATATGTGGGTCCCCATGCTCCCATTACTGTTGGCAGAACATTTGTTCTTTTCTTACTGTGTTCTACTTTATTCTGGCAGTTCTATGTTCCCTATTAGCCTGCATACCCTGAGCAGTAGAAAGGCCCAGGGTAGTGACCTGAGGCATAAATAACATCTGTTTTCTTAATTTCTAATAAAAACCTTTAAAGGACTTTACTGGAGTTGTTTCTCTTGAAAAAAACTTCTTCTAGGGATGACTACTCTGGGGATGTCTCTATTTGCATCAGAGTTGGCTTTACAGAAGACTCTGTACTACAATCTGTAGTACAGAATGACTTATTTTCTGAGATTGTATAATTTTCTTGTAATGTTATGTTTACTCCTTCTTGCCCAATAGTCAAATGTCCAGTCACCAAAATACCCATTAAAAAGAAACCAAAAATAAGCCAAATTATTCCCATAGTCATGCTATGTGCCCCCAGAGGATGTGTGCCTTGCATCATTCACCTAAGGAAGGCTTTGCTTATTCCTGAGTCAGGGGAGGAACGCAGCATGATAGGATATTTCTGGCTTTGGTTTCCTCATCTGCAAAGTGAAAATGATGATGCTGGTTACATTCTGTGTAAGAGCTAATTGAGATAAAGATGGCAAAGCAGTACAATATCTTATATGAGGCCAAGCCCTCAGTGGTAATGATTGCTGTCCTTTAGAATATGATATGTTTAGATACAGTGAATTATTAGTTCTAAGTATGATAGTTACTAACAGGAATAAAAATGAAATGTTGATAGATTTGCATTTGGTGTTTTATAAATAACAAAGCACTATTTGAAGATGTGTTGGTATGCTAGAAAATAGGACTTGGCCATCCTTTCCCATTTAAAACTAGATGAAGTTGAGTTTTCTTTAGACTGCAATCAGTTGTGAAGTAGATATACTTATTTTGAAAGTCAATATAATCTTGTGTTTATTCATATCTCATAGAACTCACAAAAACTTATATGTAATTACATTATGATCATGACTATGATGGTGATGATGGTGATGATGATTTATTTTGTTGTCAATGATATCTTAACATAAGGAAGCATATATATGTACATATATGTATATTTGTATATATGTACACATATATATTTTGTATATATGTACATATATATACATATGTATATATATTTTTTTTTCTGAATAAGACCACAAGCTTTGGAATTGGATATGACTATATACCTGGGTTTAAATCTTAGCATGATAATGAAAGCAAAGTTGTATAGACCTCTACACAATTAATTTGGTGGTTATCAAAGTGTGGCCTCAGAGCCAGCAACAGCAACATTAATTATCCTCTTGGGTACTATTCTAGATCTGAAATCATAAACTGGAGAAAGGGTACAGCAGCAGTCTTTCTGTGAGCCCTCCAGGTTATTATGGTATTAGAGAATCACTAAGACAATCATTATTTAGTGTAAATTTTTATAGGTAAGACACTAAGGGTTTGAGAAGTAAGAAGGCCAAGGACATTCAGGTGTAATGAAAAAAAAAAAACTTTTTGCCAGTCTCTACTTTAAATATTTATATCTGTGATTCATTTAAAAACATGTGCAAGGGCTCACTGGGTTATGCCATGTAGACAATAAAAAGGTAAAGCTAGGTGGCAGATGCCTATAGTCCCAGCTACTCAAGAAACTGAGGAGGGGAAATCACTTGAGCCCAGGAGTTCAGGACCAGCCTAGGTCATATAACAAGACCCCTGTCTCAAAAGGGAAAAAAGAAAAGAAAAGAAAGAAAATTAAAAAGTAAAATGTAATTAGGAGAAATATTTATATATGTTATTTATTAAGTGTTTGAAGTATTTGGTTACATGTGTCTTTATAAGCAAGTTTTGATATTTTTGTGTGGTGCTGGAGATTGAACCCTGGTCTGGAACATATTAGGCAAGTACTCTACTGCTGAGCCTGCAGGAGAGTAGATGAATTCTTATAATTTCATTTTATTAATTGCAGATATGATTCATAAAAAATCTTTCCCCTGGTTAAAAAAGCTAAAATGTCAAACTTATGTTCTTGTTAATTCAATAAGCATTTACTGATTAAAGTTCAAGACCTTCTGGTAGGGGATGCAAGGCTTAAATAAAAGAGCAGAGTCTATCTCTGTCTATAACTTTGAGTTGGTGGGGGGGTGCATATTAAGTTAATGGGCTTAATGATTAATTATTCAAGCAATTGTACCCACGAAAATATTTATCACTTAAATATTGAGAAATGAATGGAAAAGACAAGAAATGAGCACCCATCATTGAACAATAGACCAGAGTTCAGACATGTACAACTGTTTAACTGCCTAAGTTTGGGCACAGTATTCACATTAAATTTATATAAATGATACTTATTGGCAGTACACAGCTCAGTGGCCCTGCATGCAGCTAGCATTTGATGCTTGCTATACTTTAGACAATATGGGAAATGAATGCATGAACAAAGTGAAAATTCTGCTTCTAAAGACCCCCCCCCAGTTTATAATGGGACAGGAGATTATATACAAACAACTCTTATCAAGATAGAAAGTACTAAGCATCAGATGAAAATATAGGTGTAATCTTTAGCAGGAATTCTGATGATCATTTCTATTTGAAAATTCAGGAAATAATTTGGTCATTTGCAAAAGAAGGCACAAAGCATTCTTTTAAAGAGAGAGAATCATTTAAGACTGTAGGAAAAATTGAGGGTAAGAGAACAAGAAATAGTAATGCTTAGAAAGAACTGAAAAATATTTGACTCATTTAGAGTAATTTATTTTTTTAAAGTTTCCTGGACACACACACACACACACACACACACACACACACACACAAATATATGTGGTCTATCATTTTGAGGCCCCCACCAATGTATAAACATGCATATGATAAATTGCATAATGAGTGAGGATTGGCTTGGGTTGGCTTGAACTCTACAAGCAAGACAAAGAGTGTAGGCATAGACAAATAGTTGAGTTGGGTGTCCATCTAAGAAAATGGTAATATTTTCCAACCTGGTGTTCTTGCTGAGCTGATCATCAGTAACTAGAAGATGTGTGGCTAGAGGTGTGGAGGAACCCATACGTGCATTTGATCTGACTGTACTGTCTCTCATGCTTTGCTGTCAAGAGAAGTGGGTGTCCTGGGATTAGAGTTAAGTCCTCTGGCTGACTCTTCTTTTCAGATAAGGCCCTATTGTCTATTTTTAATTCCCCACATTTGTCTAGAATGGACATGTGTTATTTCTTGGTTTTCAATCTCATGAGGATACAGGTGTGTATCAATAACTAGGAAACAATAACCATATCAGTAAAATACTAAGAGATACAAAACAAGGCTGATGAAACCAGCAGGTGTGATATTATTTCTGATTGGAAGGATTATAAATGTCATCATTAGGTTAAAGGAAATTATTTAAAAACATGCACATGTACATGTATATCACACTTTTCCTCTCTGCAGTACTCCCTCTCTCACTGGGAGGGACATTGAAGATGCTCCCTTGGTTCTGAGGCTTATTGCTGGACATGGAGTGCCTATCAGAAGTGTCTTGTCTGCAGTGATGTGAGCTCAATTCGTTTTTGTCTTTTAAAACTTTCTCTAATTCACTTATAGATAAGAAAAGTGCTAATTTCCTTACATTTATTTACCATCCTCCCAAGAAGGTGAGAGCTCTCTTTTTTTTTTTTTTTTTTTTTTTTTTTTGGTGGTATCAGGGATTGAACTCAGGGGCACTCATCCACTGGGTCATATCCCCAGCCCTTTTTTGTATTTTATTTATTTAGAGACAGGGTCTCACTGAGTTGCTAAGTGCCTCGCCATTGCTGAGGCTGGCTTTGAACTCGCGATCCTCCTGCCTCAGCCTCCCAAAGTGCTGGGATTACAGGCGTGTGCCACTGCGCCCGGCTAAGGTGAGAGCTCTTGATGGATATTATTTAAGTCATTTTTTGGCACACCTTCTTAAAGAGGTTGAAAGACAACAAGTGTTTTAACATTTGAATTTTGTACTCTGTAGTACAGGATAATGAAACAGAAACTAAGTTAGAAATAAAACCCATATGATTCGTCTGGGAATCCAGAACACTTTGCTCCAGTCAGTGCTGCTACCTGCTTTCCTTTAAATTAAGAACAGATGGCCTTACAACATGTGGCTTTTAAAAGTAGACCTCTCTTTTAAATGTCTGGGTGGGATATTGGACCATTTTTCACCTAGATAGAGCTTTACTGGCATGTTATAGATTTAGTGATGTTGTCTGTACTAGATGAAAAGACTCAGGATAAACCATCTCTGCTACTGCATTAAATAGATGCAACCAACTTCCAATTTAACTAAGATGTTTTATTTGCTTTTCAACAATAAGTTTATTTAGCAAAAGAACAATCAGCTATTTGGAACTGACCTAATAGGAAAAAAAAAAAAAAAAAAAGTAAAGGTTTCATTTTACAATGTTTCATACAGCTTACACTGGTTTACATTTTCTTTCTTTCTTTCTTTCTTTTTCCTTCCTTCCTTCCTTCTTTTTTCTTTTTTTTTTTGGATTGAGAATTGAACTCAGAGGTGTTTTACCACAGAGCTACATTCCCAACCCTTCCCTGGAAGGGAAAAAAAATCTTCCTGGAAACAAATATCCCAGTATGTTATCTCCTTCTCTTAAAATTCAAGAATTAACACATCAATTGTAAGATCAAGCTCTTTGATGATCCTTTGGCCTGGGAAAGAAATGGTTTTCACTTTGGTTTTCTCTCTCTCTCTCTCTCTCTCTCTCTCTCTCTCTCCCCTCCCCCTCTCCCTGACTCCTTTCACTTTGCATCTTTATGATATATACTGTCCCTGTGTTTTTAAAGGTAATCAAACTTTATCAAAGTGTCATGAAGTATAATGAGAAAGCACTGGCCTGGAAGCAGGAGTCCTGGCTTCCTGGTTCCACACTGCTGTCCCCAGCAGGTTTTCTATTGACAGACAGGTACTTTCTTCCTCTGGTCTTTTTCCTTTTGAGTAAAAGCACAGAGTTGGGCTAGGTGAAGACTCTGTTCTCTCCTACTTTGTAATGATCAATTGTAGATCCCTTGCTTCAGAGTTCCGTCTTGCTAGAACTCTTCCTGTGTCTCAATGCGGCTATGACTGGTACCTAGTACATCCAAACACATTTTCAAGATCATTAGTAATGTAATCCCAGCAACTCTGGAGGCTGAAGCAGGAGGGTCACAAGCATCAACAATTTAGTGAGGCCCTAGGTAACCTAGCAAGACCATTGTTTCAAAATAAAAAATTAAAAGGGTTGGGAATGTAGCTCTGTGGTAAAGCACCCCTGAATTCAATTCTCAATCAGCAAAAAAAAAAAAAAATGGTCATGTAAACCTGTGTAATCTGTAGGAAACATTGTAAAAGAAAACCTTTTCTAAGTAAAACCTG
>JAKELJ010001085.1:0-11866 GCA_025594165.1 Tamias sibiricus
ATTCACCTCTCAGAGCCCCCATTTCAAACATCAATAAGAAATATAAAGTCCTTAGTCTTTCTTGGAGCTATATGGATAATACTTTGGGCATATTTATCATTCATATGTGTCAAGGTATTCATTTAAGATACCCCAAATCATCCATTCATTTGACACAGAGAGCATGTGCAGCACACCATGAATAATTGCTGCAAAGCTCTGCAGTGGCTTATTCAGAGAACTTATCCATCATGAAAGAATTAAACATTAGTCCTCTCCTTCCACAAGCATTTCAAAAAGGTAACACTCTGTTTTTCAGAACAAATGAAAACCAAAGGACTGATTGTGGCATAGCCATTTGTCAGTATGAACAGGGTGGAATGACAAACAGGGTCATTGTTCCACATAGTTCTTGAGGAGAATATGAAGCAGTCCAAAGAGTACATGAACATGAAGAAACTCATGAGCAGCATGATGGTTCTGATGGCCTTCTGTTCCAGGGATGCTTTTAGATACAGACTGGTGCTGTGAAGGTGCTGGGACTGCCTCCTATGCCTGCACAAAAGTGTCACCATGTACCCACTCGAAAGCACCATGAGACCTATAAGAAAGACATCACAAAATACAACCATTATGGAAAATAAATACCTGAGGATATAACTCATGGGTAAAATAGTGCAGGAATCACTGGCATATATAAGACCCTGTGAGGTTACAGAGGAGTTGTCCACAGCAGAGATTGAAAAGTGAGCACTGAATGACATATAGAAGACCCACAGGTAAAGAAGGGATCGCAGGATGTCCTGGGGAGATTGATATTTGAACTTTGCTAAGCAGGAACTTCTGGGGCTGAGGGTGATGGCTTGCAGGACACTCAGCAAGCAGGTGGCACAAATGGAGAAGCCCCTCAAAAACCTGTAAAAGTTGACAACTGATTTACATGTGATGTCATCCCAAAGGCCCCCCTGAGATGTAAAAACATAATAGCGTTAACCCCGTCTGTTCTCTCTCAGATCTCATCTCACGCACCCGAGCAGGAATGGCGCTGGCCAGATCTCAATCTCGGCTCAAGTCTCTCGAGATCCTGGGCCAAGTCCCGTGAGACTACAGAAGGCGGCAATGCCCAAACATCTCCATGGCCTGTAGTCAACCGCAATCTTAGCCATCTCCCCAAACAGGGCTCCTGCATTTTCCCCCTTTTGTTTTAAAAGATGGGATGCTCTAGGATGTCTATGTGCAACCAACATTCTTACCCGTCATTGGATAATCAAGGCTGTGCCCTTGACTCCTGTCTTAGGTTGATATGTCGGCCACATGAGACTGTCCCGTGAGACTGTGCCTGTCTTAGGTTGTCCCCCTCTAGGGATCTTACCCATCATTGGCTAACCAGCAATCCAATGGAGCCCTTCAGGATTGACTGTGTATGATGACTAAGAGCCGTCCAATTGTGAGGAGATGCTGCGGCTTTTAGGCGACAAGACTTTTGGTGACGAGCCAAATTGCATAACATATCAAATTGTTTAAACAAATCAGCTGCCCTAAGTTCCATCAAGTAACACACTGAATTGTCTAGACAAATACCCACAAGGCATTGTCCTGTAAAGTCAGAAACAATGAAAAATCAAAATGTCCACTTGTTATAACACGTTGATGTAGGAGGCCCCATGTATGTAGAGCAGAGGCCACACTGTTGGTGAGGTTGTTTCATGCTTGAGCAGCAGGGATGCTGGCGGCGACTGTGATCCCTGCAGCTGTAGCAGCAGCTGTCTTTTTTATGTCTAGACAATGCCACCGGCAAAATCTTCAGGGCCCGCTACCTAGAAACTCAAGCATAAATTATTAAAGGAAAGGCAGTGTTATTCCAGAACTGAGTCAAGAGTTGAGTTGTCAAACTAAAAAATAGAATTATTAGATTAGAAAATTAAAGTTGATTTGTGCTCACACACATTGTTGTTTGAGGTCCCACAAACATAAGCTGACAAAATATCATATTCAGAACAAAACAAAGAAAGACTGAGGGTATTTACTGTATTAAAGATAGATTAAAGAAAAGCTAAAGGCACTTTGGAAAAATAATTTGTTAGCTGGAACCCTCGAGTCTCTGCATACACAGCAATCCTTTACCTGTTGAAATAATTGAAATTAATCAGTTATTAAACAAATGAAGTTAATAACAAATAAACAACCTTATGTCAAAACACCAAAATATCAGGTTATACAGCACTAGTCATATTTTTTGATAAAGAGAAGTCCCAGGGACACCTATAAATCAAAATTGAAAGTACCTTTACTTATAAAATTATTTAACTAAATTGAATATTGTTAAACTAAAATGAATTAAAGTTATTTGGATCCATATAGATATATATTTTTTTTCATAAGCACTTTCTTATTTGTGACATCACACTGGACAGACGCACAAACATACAAACATATATTTGTGACATCACATTAACATGAAATGTAGACAAATGTACAGACATAAAGACATGCATAAAAAGAAAAAAAGATACAATTGTGTGCACACTAAAGAGAGATCTTCTCGTCCCAGCCGGGAGGAATGACACTTAGGTTGTGACATATTTTGAAGGACTCTTTTAAGAGAATCATTCCATATCTTCATCTTGGTCCTCTTGATTTTGTACCTTTTTTATTAATCTTGATTCCTCAACAACTTCATCTTGATCCTTTTGATTTGGTACCTGCTTTATTAATCTAGATGGTATCCATACTGGAGAAGATTCGTGCTTTGGGAAAACACAAACAGATCCTCTCCCCCAAATTAATACTGGATCTGGACCCTTCCATGTACCTGAAAGAACATCCTTCCAGTAAACCAAAGGTTTATGTTGTTGGTGTGGGTTACAATGTCTGTCTCCAGCAGAATAACCATCAGAGTCTGAAGGAGCCCTAATTAGGAAGGGCTGTTGCAGCTAGCTGGAAGCCATAAGTTCCACCTGATATGTATGTGACGCACCTGTAGGCACCCACAAACCTGAAGGTATATAACCGGGTGAAAGCGGTCCGAGTTAGGAGAACGGAGAATTCAGTCAGCCGGGCAGTCACTCGGTCGGTCAGAAGAATCAGAGTGGCCAGAATGTAGGCAGAGCGGTTACAGAAGAGAAACCAGATAGAAGACAGAAGAGAAACCAGATAGAAGAAGTAATGACTGGTCAGAGTTAGGCCGAGACTCCTGAGGAAGACAGAAGACAGAAGAAAGAAGAAGGAAGAAAGAAGAGAGAAGAAAGAAGCTCTAATCTTTCTCTAAGCTAAGCTCTATCTTTCTTTCTCTCTAAGACTCTAAGCTAAGAAGACAAGAAGAAAAGCTCGCTTTAATCTTTCTCTCTAAAAATCTTTCTTTCCCTCTCTAAGCTCTAAGAAAGTAGAAGTAAAAGTAGTAAAAGCTTAACTCTGCCCCCGAGAGTTTTTATCCCGGTTTACGGTACCAGGCAGCTTACAAGAGTCTAAAGCTAAAAAATTTAAAGTAAACAGGGCAATTGCAAATCTGTTCTTAGGATTTTTCCAGTTTCCTTCTTTCTGTTTTAATAACATAACTTTTAGTGTGTGGTTTGCTCTTTCAATAATGCCCTGACCCTGAGGTTTGTATGGGATGCCTGTTTTTATGGGATATATTGAATTTTGCACAAAACTGTTTAAAAGATGAGGATGTATATGCAAGGCCATTATCTGTTTTAAGCATTTTGGGGATGCCCAATGCAGCAAAAGCTTGCAAACAATGAGATGTAACATCTTTAGCTTTTTCTCCAGAATGTAACGAAGCAAAAATCATGCCTGAGCATCTATCTATGGTCACATGAATAAATCGCAATTTTCCAAAACTTGGCTCATGAGTAACATCCATCTGCCACAAATGATTGGGCATTAATCCTCTAGGGTTAATGCCAAAATGAGGATTGGGCAAATGTGTCATACAAGATTTACAATCTTTTACAATTTTTCTGGCTTGCTCTTTTGTGATTTTAAACCTACTTTGCAAGGTGGTGCTGTTGACGTGAAACTGGGAGTGAAATAAAGTAGCTTGTTGGAATGCTGAAAGTATAAATATTGTTTTGTAAGTTCATAAGCCTTTTGATTACCTTCATGGAGGGGACCAGGCAAATTAGTATGTGCTCTAATATGGCCTATGAATAGAGGTTTTTATCTTGCCCACAAAAGTTTTTGTATTTGATAAAACAATTTAAAGCCTGGAGTATGAGGTCCTGCTAACTCTAATTTTGGGACGGCTTGTACAATATAGTGGCTATCTGAAAAAATGTTTTTATGGGCTGGTCCCTAAAATTTTTCAGAGCTCTTACCACAGCTTCCAATTCCACTAGTTGAGCTGATTTGTGTGCAGTTATGTAAGTCATATTTTCTTTTTTAGTGACTACTGCAGCAGTACCATTTGAGGACCCATCTCTGAATACATTAAATGCCTTAGGAATAGGTTGATTTTTTATTACCTGTGGAAATATAATAGGATGATTAATACAAAAAGATAATATAGGAGACTTAGGAAAGTGATTATCAAAATTTGCAGAGGTAGAGCATCTAGCTATAGCCCAGTCATTATCGTTAAAGCATAAATATTCAATCTGTGATGGTGAATAGGGAGTAATAATAGTAGCAGTGTGAATTCCAAATATTTTAGAAGTTTTAAGTCCTTGAAGAATAAGTTTAGCCACCATGGAGGTATAAGACTCAATTATGCTTTTAGGAGAGATGGGCAAATGTATCCATAATAAAGGCCCTTGTTGCCAAAATACTCCTGTGTGTGTATATTGTGAAAAAATAATAATCAATATCAGCGGTTGAGTTAAATCAAATCTGTCACAATGAGCTCCTTCAATGGCTTTTTCTACTAACTTTAAAGCTTTCCTAGAATCTGGAGTCAGTGTTTGCGGTGAGGATGGATCAGGGTCCCCGCGAAGGATATCAAATAAAGGTTTCAATTGGCCAGTAGTAAGGTTTAGTGTAGGGCGAAGCCAATTAATGTCTCCCAGTAGTTTTTGGAAATCATTGAGGGTGGTTAAATGTTCTTTATTTTTTAAAATTTTGGGGGATCTAACAAAAGTATCCATGATTTTAAATCCTAAATTTAATATGGAAGATCTGGTTTGAACTTTTTCTTCTGCTATATATAATCCATATTTTTTAAAATTTTCTACCATGTCACTGAATATATTAAATAAGATTTTTTGATTAGGGTGGGCCAGTAAAATATCATCCATGTAATGTAGACACATGAGGTTTGGATATTTATTTTTAATGGATTGGGTAGCCTTGTCCACATATATTTGGCATATGGTGGGGCTATTAGTCATTCCCTGCGGCAAAACTTTCCATTGATATCTCTGATCAGGGCCATTATTGTTAATAGAAGGAACTGAAAAGCAAACCTGGGGGCATCCAGAGGATGTAAGAAAATAGAAAAGAAGCAATACTTTATATCAAGACTATAAGATGGAAATTTTTTTGGAATAGCTACAGGATTCAGAATTCCAGGTTGAGTAGGGCCCATGACGTGAATGGTTTTATTAATTTGTCTAAGATCATGTAATAATCACCATTTTCCTGATTTTTTCTTGATCACAAATATGGGGGAATTCCAGGGAGAGGTGGAAGGTTCTATATGTCCTGCTTCTAATTGTTCCTGAACTAGTATGTGGGCCGCTTGTAATTTCTCTTTAGATAGGGGCCACTGAGTGACCCACATTGGCTTATCAGAAAGCCAGATGCTAAATACATGCACTATGAGTTGTACATATTAAAAATTATAAATAAAAAAAATTTAAAAAAGAAAGCCATGGTGTTTTCAAAATTATTTTCTCAGTGGCCCTGAAGAAAAATGTCTTTTTCCTATATGATAATGATTTCTTTTAGGGTAAAGCTTACACTGTACTTTTTGATAATGATTTCTTTTACGGTTAAGATTACCCTGTAGATTTTCACATTTAACACCTGCAGGTTTGGTTGCAAGGTGTACTCCCATTTGTTGTAAAATATCTCTTCCCCATAAAGTAACAGGTAGGTTAGGTAAAACATAAGGCTGAAACGTTCCTTTATGTCCTTTATCATCCTCCCATTTTAAAATTACCGCATTTTTTTCTGGGAGGTTATTATATCCCAAGCCTCTTAAACTGGTTGAAGCTTTTTGCAGAGGCAAGTGTTTGGGCCATTGACGTAAATTAATGATTCCATAATGATTCCATTCTTCCAGAATCAGCTCCAGTATCTATAAGACCCTTCATTTCTATTCCTTGGATTCTTATTTTACACATAGGCCTCCTTGTACAGTCTCGAACCCAGCAAACCATGGGTCTTGAATCAGTGGAACAAAATCCTCTATTGTTCCTATTTAGAGGCATATTCATTTTAAATGAATTATGTAAATTTGGAAGGAGGAGCAGCTGAGCAATTCTATCTCCCTGATTAACAGAACTTATACTTTGGGGTGAGCTTAGCATTATTTTTATTTCCCCTTTGTAGTCTGAGTTTATTACACCTGGGGTCACTTGCAAACCTAATAAGCTTTCAGGACTTCACCCGAGAATAAGTCCTACAGTCCCTGAGGGAAGAGTTCCCCTGACTCCTGTGGGAATCAGTTGAACCCCCATTTCAGGTGTTAACACTATTCGGGTGGTGGAACAGAGGTCTAATCCTGCATTTCCTCCTGTTCCTCTGGCGAGGGAGTGGATGGGTAGCAGGGATTGTGTCGGGGAAGCATCTGAGTGGATGCTTGAGGATACTTCTCCTCCAATGCCTCGTACATTTGTGGGCCCCGGGGCATTGGGCCCTGTGCCCCATTTTTTGAATTCCTGGACAAATGATTTCCATGGATGTCAAATTTTGAATAGCATTTATTGGCCTAATGATTTCCTTTCTTACACCTGGGGCAGGAACATGGAGCACGGTATGAATTTGGTCTTATTTCTCTTTTGGGATTTTGCCTAGAATATCCTGATTGATTATGATAATTTTGCCTAGAATATCCTGATTGATTATAATGTCTATGTTGAGCTCTTGTTAAAATTTGAGGGGCAGCATCTCTCACAGCTGCTGCAATCACATTTCCTGTGGCAAAGGCATCATTTATATCTTTACATAGTTGTATATATATGGAAAGATCCTTTTTATTTTCCCATGGCCTGATGGCTTCTTGGCAATATTTATTAGCATTTTTGTATGCTAATTGAACAACTAATGGCATAACTTGATCAATGTCTCCAAAAACTCTACCTGCAGTTCTCAAAAATCGATCAGCAAATTCAGCATATTGTCCATTAGGTCCTTGAATTACTTTGGACAAGCTACCTTATAGATCCCCAGATCCTTGTACAGTTTTCCATGCCTTTAAGGCAGCTGCGTTTATCTGAGCATATACTCCTGGGGTATAATATTTTTGAGCCTGTACATCTGCGAATTGCCCTTCTCCTGTGAGCATTTTTATATTATGGTCTCCAAACTCTGCAGCTGCATTTCTTTTAGCTGTTTCTATACAAAGTTCTTGAAATTGTGATCACCAAACCAAGTATTGTCCCCCCACTTAATGTTGCTTTACATAGATGTCTCCAGTCTGAAGGGGTTAAGCTAAAGGTGTTAAGGGACTCCAGTATACTCAATGTGAAAGGAGCTTGGGGTCCATATGTCATTACTGCCTCTTTGAGATTTTTTATTGTTTTGAAATCTACTGACTGGTGGCCCCTCTGTCCATTTTCATATTCAAATACTGGCAGTTCCCAATGTATCTGTGAGTTACCCTCGAGAGTGCATAAGCGCTCAGAAAGACTTTTTATTTCTATTTCTAGGGTATGCAAATGCCTAATGATGCCCTTCATATTTTCTGTAATGGATTCCACCCATGGGGGAGTAGAGGACACAAGTTCCTCCACTTGATGATCCCTTATCTTGGTCTTCCTTAATTTCCTTTTGTTCATTTTCTCAGAATCACTTTTACTTAATTCCTCCTCACTACTACTACTCTCAGTGGTCCTAACTGACTCAGTAACATCCTGAGTCCCAGGTTCAATTGAGAGCATGTATCCTTGAACTATCTCTAATAAATCTTTAAATCTTGAATAGCTTTAGCAGCTTGGATTTTGTCATTTTTGGGATGCTTCTAATACTCTCCTTACTGGTCTTAGTTGACTCAGTGGAAGCTACGCTTTCATGATCGCCTTCACTGTTTTCTAAATCCTCCTCACTAATGACAGACTCAGCTATATCAAATAATTCATCAAGAGCCTTGCACACTAGGGTCTTAGTTATTTTTGAACCCATGTTAACTGCTCTGACTAGAGACTCCTGCGAGGTTTCTCAGTTCTTACCTGCCGTGCTGAATGCCCTGAATGGGCCACCAACTGTTGCCGCCAGAAAGTGATTTGCAGCCTGGAACAGTGGTGCCGCGGGAAGAAGCCGGAGACAGGATGAAAACAAAAAAATCTTTTATCTTTCTCTCTCCCTCTCTTCTAATTTCTAACACCACATACACACTCTCACAAGAAACCAAGGCACATACTCTTACAAGAAACTACAATATATATACACAATAGCGTTAACCCCGTCCTTTCTCTCTCAGGTCTCATCTCACGCGCCCAAGCAGAAATGGCGCCGGCCCGATCTCAACCTCAGCTCAAGTCTCTCGAGATCCTGGGCCAAGTCCCATGAGACTACGGAAGGTAGCAATGCCCAAACATCTCCATGGCCCGTAGTCAACCGCAATCTTAGCCATCTCCCCAAACAGGGCTCCTGCAGTTTGTCTCTTCTCAAGCTAACAAAAACCTCAGTAAGACACCCAACTTGCCCTCTTCCAACCTCTCAAAAAGCCCCATGTGCAAAGTCACTATATCTGTGGAAAAGAGAGGCACTTACCTGGGTGGAAGTGAGGCAATTGGTGAACCTGAGAATAACATGCCTAGTTTTAAGGTAAGGGTGCTGTGAGCTCATCTCTGTGCAGCTTGCAATTTGAGTGTCTCTAGTAGTGTGACAAGATCCCACTGGGGAGCACAGAACTCTGGAGTCCCCAATGGGACATTTCACTTTCCCCTTTAATTTAAATTTGTTCTGGATAATAGTCATCTGTGGAGACTGAAACTCCAAATTTCCTGTAAGTTCCCTTGACAAAAAAAGGGTGAGCCAATCCTTTAGACAACCCAGCTTTTCTCACTTTGATCCAAAGTTTCAATTAGCTCATACCCATTTCACATGTTGTGATGCCTGGATTCTCAGGTGAGAGATTTCTACTGCATCCTGTGTCTGTGATTATCCTCTCTACAATGTCTAACAGGGGAACAGGTGTCCTCTTCCCCACTCCATCCTCATGTGGATCACCTGCTTTCCTGACATAACAGATCATGTACATCATGAATTCTGTACTGACCATTTCAGGATTCAAGCTGTGCATTCATGAAAGTGCAATAGAAACATAAATAGGAAAACATAGGCAGAACTGGAATCTGGGGGCTGAGATAATAGCAGGCAGATGGAACATAATTGAAGATGACTTAGGGTCTAAGGAGCATTCCACTCTGTTGGGAACTCAGTGATTATTCCTCATCCTCAGAAATGATAAGTGAATAGGCTTACATTTCATGTGAAATTAACCATAATACATGTTTATTTGTTCTCTAGTAAATTATACAAAATTTTATAAAGATTCATAATATCTTGTACCCAAAGAAAACTTGTGTCCTATAACTTTAAAATAAACACAATTATTTCAAGTAGACCCATTGTTGATCCAGTTATTGAAATTTGAAAGTAATACTCTAAAACAACTGTAATGGATACATTAATAGTTAATACTAAGAAAATATTTATTATTTTCTGAGAGAAATAGATAATTAAAATCAAATAAAACTCCAACTGGTTTTTAGCTGGTTGTATTAAGTTGCAGTTGCACCAACAAAGTCAGTGTGTAGCTCTTCCCCCACAACCTCACCAGTGTTTATTGTTCATGTTCGTTGTAATTGCAATTCTGACTAAAATGAGATAAAATCTTAGTGTAGTTTTGATTTATATTTTCTTAATTGCTAGAGATACTGATATTATCATTTTAATATTTCTTGGCCATTTGTGTTTCTTGTTTTAAGAAATATCTGTTTGGTTCTTTTGCCCATTTATTGTTTAGGGTGTTTCTTTTTGTGGCATTAAAGTTTTTTTTTTCTTTTTTCTTTTTTACCAGGAATTGAACTCAGGGGCACTTGTTTACTGGGCCACATCTGCAGCCCTTTTTTTTTTTTTATTTTATTAGAGACAGGGTCTCACTGAGTTGCTGAGTGCCTCGCCATTGCTGAAGCTGGCTTTGAACTCGCAATCCTCCTGCCTCAGCCTCCCAAGTGCTGGGATTACAGGTGTGCACCACTGCACCCATGGCATTGAGATTTTTAAGTTCTTGATATATTCTGGATATGAATTCCCTGTTGTGGATGAGTTGGCCAAGGTTTTTCTCCCATTCCATAGGTTCTTTCTTCATACTCCAAATTGTTTTCTTTGCTGTGCAGACAATTTTTAATTTGATGACATCCCACTTATTGATTCTTTTATTTCTTGGGACTTAGGGGTCAGCACTAACTCACTCTTCCCACTGCTAATGCCACATCAACTGCCCTGCTGCAAGAGCAACTTTGCATGTGAATTTGGGGCAGAAGTGTGGAGGAGGAAGGGTGTTGAGTCAGTCCATCCACAGGTGGGTGACTGAATCCCAAGGCAGGTCCAGGAGGCTCCCAAGAAACATGGGCAACCAGCATCAGAGGCAGATATAAAATACTTCCAAGAACACAGTGGCAAAGTCTCATCCTCTTGCTATGGGATCTTAGACAAATGAGGAGCCTCCCTCAGCCTTCGTTATTTCAACACTGTGGGAATGGCAATAACATGTCCTCATAGGCTCCAGGCAGTCATGGAGTTAATCATTTAGTAGTCAGCATATATCATTCATTCCAACCAAGGGTAGCTGTTTAATTATGATGATAATGACATGTTTTGGAATCCAGTGCTTGTGAGTCTAAAGAAATCTTTAAAGATCATCCAGGCCAGTACATCTCAAACTTCTGTGTGCACCAGTTACCTGCTCACAAGTACTAATGCCCGATCCCTCTGCCTATCTCCCCTCTGGGCTTCCTGCAAGAGGTCCCAAGGTGTCAACCAAGATGGGCTTCATGGGAGCACAGGTATTAGGGGATTAGTGGTGTCCAGTCTTCCCGAGTGCCCACATCTACTCCATGCCATTCCTACTGAGAAGGTTAACAAGGACCACACCTCTCAGTGTCTGCAGCGCCCTTCTTCCTAGAAGAGCTCCTTCCAGGTGGGGATGAGTGTGGCTGAGACACAGTTCTCCATGCCAATGGACAATAGGCAATTGGAGGTCAGAGGGAGCAGAGAAGGGAAAGGAAGGTCCTCATTGTTCTTTGGCCTTGATTTCTCAGTTCCAGAAAGGGGACCAGGTGTGATAGCACTGAGTTGGTGTCTTTCTAGAAGTGGTCTGCAAGCCGGGCGCGGTGGCGCACGCCTGTAATCCTAGAACTTTGGGAGGCTGAGGCCTGGGGATTGTGAGTTCAAAGCCAGCCTCAGCAATGGCGAGGCACTCAGCAACTCAGTGAGACCCTATCTCTAAGTAAAATACAAAAGAGGGCTGGGGATGTGAGCCAGTGGTCAAGTGCCCCTGAGTTCAATCCCCAGTACCAAGAAGAAGAAGAAAAAAAGAAGTGGTCTGCAGGCCACTATAATTCCAGAAAGATATACTCAAGGCTCAAGAATGAAAATATAAAAAAAATAGTTTTCAGCTTAACATGAATTCAACATTAAAAAAAATCTAACCTGGGATCTATTGTATTTATAATAACATAGGAGAATACATGCAGTTTTAAGCTAGTAAATATTTAAGCAA
>JAKELJ010001086.1:0-11849 GCA_025594165.1 Tamias sibiricus
GAAATGATTCTCTCATGTGCCCATCAAGGCTGCCCAAGTTGGTCATCCCACCATCACGTGTTTTCTGTTTAGAGTCTATTGGATTGTTCCACCCTGATAAGTGAAAATGCCTGAAAACGCTGAGAGGTTAATTCTTAAATTGTTAATCCTAGAACTTTAAAAAGCAGAACAACACTTTAGTTCACAAGGCACACCGTGCTTTCTCCAGGTTAAGTATCTCAAAGATGATCACTACGTAAGCAAAAGAGTTTCAAACTTCACAGGGAAAAGCGTTTTAGCGAACTGGAAATAATTCCTTGTTTTTAGCTTTCTATGGGCACTAGGTTTCTTGTGTTTTCAATGAACACTCTGCAAGAAATGATTCTCTCATGTGTCCTTCAAGCTCCCAAGTTGATTCATCCCACCATCAAGGGTGTTTTGTTTACAGTTACGGGGGGATTTTTGGGTTCACACTGATTAGGCGAAAAGCCTGAGAAAACGGCTGTGGTTTAATTCTTAAATGTTAATGCTAGAACTTTAAAATGCCAGAACAAACACTTTGTTCAAAGAGCACACTGTGCTTCTCTCAGGTTCAAGTATCTCAAAGGCTGAACACTACGTGACAAAAGAGTTTCAACCTCACAGAAAAGCGTTTTAGCAATGGAATACTTCCATGTTTCTTAGCTAGTGGGTACTAGGTTTCTTTGTGTACTTTCAATGAAAACTCTGGACAAAATGATTCTCTCTTGTTGCCCCTCATGCTTCCCAAATTTGGTATCCCACCATCACGGGTTTTTTGTTTGAGCCTATTGGAATGTTTACCTGATTAGGCGAATTTCACTGAAAACGCCCTTGTAGTTTAATTCCTCAATGGGTTGAAGTAGAACATCGAAAACGCAGAAAAGCCATTCATATCACAAGAGTCACTGTGCTTTGTCTGGTTCAAGTATCTCATAAAGCTGAATCAACTAGGTTAGCAAAAGAGTTTCAAACTCACAGGAAAAAAGCGATTTACCACTGGAAATAATTCCAAGTTTCTTAGCTTGTGGGTACTAAGGTTTCTTGGTATTTCAAGAAACTCTGATCAAAATATTCTCTCGTGTGTCCCTCAATGGCACCCCAAGTTTGGTCATCCCACCGATCAGGGTGTTTTGTTCACAGTCTATTGGATGTTTACCCGATTAGGCGAAAATGCCTGGAAAACGCCTGTGAATTTAATTCTTAATGGATAAAGCTAGAACTTTAAAATGCATACAACACTTTAGTTTCACAAGAGCAGCACGTGCTACTGTCCTGGTTCAATATCTCAAAGCTGATCCTAGGTACAAAGATTCTTCAATAATCATCCAGAAAAGCGTTTAGCCAACTGGAAATAATTCCATGATTCTTCTTAGCCTTCTGGGTACTCAGATTCTTTGTGTATATTCAATGAAACTCTGTCAAAAATGATTCTCTCTCTCTTTGCCCATCATGGCTCCCCAAATTTGTCAACCCACCATCACACGGGTTTTTTGATTAAGCCTATTGGAGTTCACCTGATTAGGCGAAAATGCCTGAAAACGCCTGTGAGATTTAAATTCTTTAATGGTTAATGCTAGAACTGTTTAAAACTGCACGAACAACACTTTAGTTCACAGGCGCACACTGTGCTTCTGTCTGGTTCAAAGTATCTCAAAGCTGAATCTCTACGTAGCAAAGAATTTTCAAACTAACAGAAATGTTGTTTTAGGCCAAGTGGAAATACATTCCATGTTTATTAGCTTGTGGGTACTAGGTTTCTTTGTGTATTTCAATAGAAAATCTTGACAAAATGACTTCTTCATGTGCCCCTCATGGCTTGGCCAAATTTGGTCATCCAACCATCCACGGGTTTTTTGTTTAGAGCCTATTGGATGTTTACCCTGATTAGGCGAAAATTCACTGGGAAAACGCCTGTGAGTTTAATTCTTCAATGGTTTTGAATGCTAGGAACTTTTAAAAAATTGCAGAAAATGACTTATTGTTCACAAGAGCTCACTGTGGCTTCTGTTGGTTCAAGAATCTCAAAGATGAATCCATAGGTAGCAAAAGGAGTTTAAACTCAACAAGAAAAGCGATTCTACCATACTGGAAAATAATTTCGAAGTTTCTTGTGCTTGGGTGGGGTACTAGGTTCTCTGTTGTGTATTTCAATTGTAAACTCTGACAAAAATGGTTTCTCTCATTGTGTCCCTCATGGCTCCCCAACGTTTGTTGTCATCCCACCATCAAGGGTGTGTTGTGTCAACAGTCTATTGGATGTGCTTACCTGATTAGGAGCGAAAATGGCCTCGAAAAACGCACCTGTGAATTTAATTCTCTTTAAATGGTTTTAATGCTTAGAACTTTAAAAATGCATGAGCATTCTACTTTACGCTTAACACATTGTGCAGACAACGTGTGCTACTGTCCTGCGGTTCATGTATCTCTATAAGACTGAATCATATTTGGTAGCAAAAAGAGTTTCTAAATCACAGAAAAGACGTTTTTTTAGCCAACTGGAAAGTAATCATCCAATGTTTCTTAGCTTCTGTTGTTACTAGATTTTCTTTGTGTTATGTTCAATCGAAAACTCTGTCAATAATGATTCTACTCTTTGGCCCCTCATGGGATCCCCAATATTTGGTCATCCCACCATCTCGCGGTTTCTTGCTTTAGATGCTATTGGTTGTTCTACCCTGATTAGTGCGAATTTCATCTGAATGAAAAGCCCTGTTAGTTTAATTCCATCAATGGTTAATGCTAGAACTTTGAAAATGCAGAAAAGCACTTCAGGATCACAAGAGCACACTGTGCTATCTTTCCTGGTTCATGTATACTCATTGCTGAATCAATAGGGTAACAAAAGGTTTTCAAACTCACAGATAAAGCGTTTTAGCCAACTGTGAAATTATTCCATGTTTCTTAGCTTCTGGGGCACTAGGTTTCTTTGTGTATTTCAATGAAAACTCTGAAGAAAAATGATTTTTTCTCTCATGTGTCCACCCTCAAAGGCTACCCCAAAGTTTGGTCATCCCTACCATCAGGGGTGTTTTGTTTACCGTCTATTGGATGTTCACCCTGATATTAGGCGAGAATAATGCCTGAATAAACGCTCATGTGCGTTTAATTCTTAAAATGGTTTAATGCTAGAACTTTTAAAAATGCTGACACAACACTTTAGTTCACTGAGCACACTGTGATTCTCTCCAGTGTTCATGTATCTCATCAAAGTCTGGAACCAACTACGCATACCAAAAGAGTTTCCAAACTCACAGAAAAGACGTTTTTTTAGCGGAAACTGGAAATAATTCCATGTTTCTTAGATTCTGGGGCACTAGGTTTCTTTGTGTATTTTACATGAAACTCTGAAGAAATGATTCTCTCATGTGCCCCTACAAGGCTGCCAAGTTTGGTTCATCTGCACAACATCACGTGTTTTCTCGTTTAGAGTGTCCTATTGATGTTCACCCTGATTAAGCGAAAATGCCTGAAATCGCCCTGTGAGTTTAATTCTTAAATGGTTTATTCCTAGACACTTTAAAAAAAACGCAGAACAACACTGTAGTTAATTCTCAAGAGCACACCGTGCTTCTCTCCAGGTTCAAGGTATCTCAAAGCTGAACACTACGTTACCAAAAGAGTTTCATAACTCCACAGAAAAAGCGTTTTAGCCAACTGCGAAATACTTCTGCCATGTTTTTTAGCTTGTGATGGTACTAGGTTGTCTTTGTGTATTTCAATGAAACCTCTGACAAAATGATTGATTCTTCTGTGTGCCCATCAATAGGCTTCCCAAAATTTGGTCATCACAACCACCACTCACGGGTTTTTTGTTTAGTGGCCTATTGGATGTTTTACCAGATTAGGGGAATTTTCACTGAATACGCTTGTAGTTTAATTCACATATAGATGCAGTAGGCTGTGGTGAAGCTAGAACATACGAAAAACGCAGAATAAGCAACTTCTTATCAACAAGAGCTCACTGTGCATTCTGGTTCACTGGTTACATCGTATCTCATAAGACTGAATCACTACGGGTAGACAAAAGACGTTTTCATAACTCACAGAAAAGCGACATTATACAATCTGGGGAAATAATTACAAGTTTTCTTAGCTATGTGGGTACTAGGTTTCTTTGTGTTATTTCAATGACAAACTCTGACTAAAATGATTCTCTCGTGTGTCCCTTCATGGCTCCCCATAGTTTGGGTCATTCCTCACATCAAGGGTGTTTTGTTCACAGGTCTATTGGGATGTTTACCTGATTAGGCGAGGAAAATGCCAGAAAATCGCATGTTGAATTTAATTCTTAAAGGTTTTAATGCTAGAACTTTAAAAAAATGCAGAACACACTTTAGTTCACAAGAGCACACACTGTGCTACTGTCCTGGTTCTTGTAGTATCTCAAAGCTGAATCACTAGGTAGCAAAAGTTTCAAAATCACAGAAATAGCGTTTTGTTTTAGCCACTGGATAATTATTCATGTTTCTTAGCTTCTGGGTACTAGATTTCTTTGTGTATTTCATGATGAAACCTCTGTCAAAAAATGATTCTCTCTTTGGCCCCATCATGGCTCCAAAAATTTGGCTCATACTCACCATCACGGGTTTTTTGTTTAGAGCTATTGGTTGTTTACCCCCTTGATTTAGGCGAATTACACTGGAAAACGCCTGTTAGTTTTAAATTCCATCAATGGTTTAATGCTACGAACCTTTGAAAATGCAGAAAAAAAGCACTTCAGATCTCCAAGCGCACTCTGTGCATCTTTCGTGGCTTCAAGTATCTCAAAGCTGAATCAACTAGGTTACAAAAGAGTTTCAAAATTTCACAGCACAACGCGTTTTAACCATATGGTTAACAACTAATTCCCATGTTTCTTAGCTTCTGCGGCACTAGGTTTCCTTTGTGTATTTTCATATGGAAAACTCTGAAGAAATGATTCTCTTCTTGTGCCCCTCAAGGCTCCCCCAAGTTTGGTCATTCCGACCATCAAGCGTGTATTTGTTTGAACAGTCTTATTGGATGTTCACCCCTGATTAAGGCGAAAATGCCTGACAAAAACGACCTGTGAGAATTAATTCTTAAAGATGGTTAATCCCTAGAACTTTAAACAATCGCAGAACAACACTTTAGTATCACAGGAGCCCCACTGATGCTTCTGGTCCAGGTTCACGTATCTCAATAGCTGAAATCTCTAGGTAGCAACAAGAATTTCAAGCTCACAGAAAAGTGTTTTAGCGAAAAACTGGAACTCATTCGCTGGTGTCTATTAGCTTCTGGGCAATACGTTTCTTTATGTATTTCAATGAAACTCTGAAGAATATGATTCTTCTCATGTGCCCCTCAAGGCCCTGCCAAGTTTGGTCATCCACCATCACGTATTTGTTTTCTGTTTAGAGTTATTGGCTGTTTACCACCTGATTAGGCGGAAAATGCCTGAAAACGCCTGTGAGATTAATTCTTAAATGGGTTATAATGCCTTAGGAACTTTAAAAATGCAGAAAAAAAAACACTTTAGTTCACAGGAGCACACTGTGCTTGCTCGTCCTGGATTCACAGTATCTCAAAGGCTGACTCTCTAGGTAGCAAAAGTATTTCAATAAACTCACAGAAAATGGTGTTTTAGCCATACTGGAAATCCATTCATGATTATTAGCATTCTGGATACTAGGTTTACCTTTGTGTTTTTCATGAAACTCTGAAAAAATGACTCTATCATCGTGCACTCAAGGCTGCCCAAGTTTGGTCATCCCACCAATACAACGTATTTTCTGTTTTAGAGGCCCTATTGGTTGTTTACCCCTGATTAGGCGAAATGCCTGATAACGCTGTGGAGGATTAATTCTTACACTTGTTAATGCTAGACTTTAAAAATGCTGAAAAACAACTTTACGTTCACAAGAGCACACTGTGCTTCTGTCCTGGTTCAAGTATCTACAAAGATTGAACTCACTAGGTAGCAAAAGAGTTTCTAAATAATCACAGAAAAGCGATTTTAAATCTGGAAATATTTCGAAGTTTCTAGCTGTGTACGGTACTAGGTTTCTTTGTGTATTTCAATGAAACTATGAAAAAATGATTATCTCTTGTGTCCCTCATGGCTCCCCAAGTTTGGTATCCACCATTTCAAGGGTGTTTTGTTCACAGTCTATGGATGTTTACCCTGACTTAGGCGAAATTGCCTGATAAACGCCTGGGTGAATTTATTTACTTAAATGGTTAATGCTAGATCTTTAAACAATGCAGCTGCATACATCCTTTTGTAGGTCACACAAGAGAAACACTGTGCTTACTGTCATGGTTCATGTATTCTCAAGCTGTATCACTAGGTAGACAAAGAGTTTCAAAATCACAGAAAAAGCGTTTTAGCAAACTGGAAAATAATTCCATGTTTTCTTTGCTTCTGCGGTTACTAGGTTTCTTTGTGTATTTCACATTTGAAAACTCTGACATAAAAATGATTCTCTCATGTGGCACACTCATGGGCCTCCCCAAGTTTGGTCATCCACACTCAATCCAAGGGTCTTTCTTGTTTTTCAGTGCCTATTGGATGTTTACCCTGATTAGGCGGAAATGCACTGAAAAACGCTCTGTTGTAGTTTAATTCTTAAATGGTTAACTGCTAGAAAACTTTGAAAATTGCCCAGGATGAATAACTCTTTAGTTCACAAGAGCACACTGTGCTTTACTCTCCTGGTTTTTCAATGGTATCTCAAGCTGAATCAACTAGGTAAATACAAAAAGAGTTTCATAATCACACATGAAAATTGACGTTTTAGGCCATTACTGGAAGATAATTCCTTGTTTACTTAGCTTCTGGGCACTAGGGTTTCTTTGTGTATTTCATATGATTTAATTACTGAATGAAATGGATTCTCTCATTGTTGTCCCTCTAAAGGACTCCCCAAGTTTGGTCATCCCACCATCAAGGGTGTTTTATTTTTTTGTTTACAGTTCTATTGGGTTTTGTTTACCTGATTAGGCAGAAAATTTTTTGCCTGCAATTACGCCCTCTGTGAGTTTTAATCTTAAAATGGTTTATTGTAATAGAAAACTTAAAAAATGCAAGAACAAACACTTTAGTTCACAAGAGCACACTTGTGCTTCTACTCAATGGTTCAAATGTTATCTCAAAGCTGGAATCATCTAGAGTACACAATTAGCGAGTCTTCAAAGACTCACAGAAAAAGCGTTTTTAGGCGAACTGGAAATTATTTTACATAGTTTCTTATCTTCTGGGCACTAGGTTTTCTTTGTGTCTCTATTCTCTCCTGCGCTCTCAACCTACTGCAATCCAGAATATGCATTTCTAATCCATGTGTGCCACCTCAATGGTCGCACCAAGTTTGGTTCATCGACACACCATCACGTGCTGTCTATGTTTTTTAAACAGTCTATTCGGATTGTTCAACCCCTGATTACGGCGAAAATGCCTCGCAATAAACGCCTGCCACCCTGTCGAGTTTTAATTCTTAAACTGGTTAACGGCCTACGAACATTGTCATAAAACGCAGCAACTCTACACTATTTACGTTCAACAAGGAGCACATACTCGCTGCTTCTATCCTTCTTTAGGTTCATGGTATTCTCAAAGCTGAATATCACGAGGTTTAGCAAAAAGCAGTTTCAAAACTCAACAGGAAAAGCTGTTTTTTAGCCCATACTGGATAAATAATTCCTTTGTTGCTTAGCTTCTGGGCACATAGGTGAGTCTGCTTGTGTTATTTCAATCTTGCAAACTCTGCATGTAAAATCGCGATTCTCTCTTGTGTCCCTCATGGTTTCTCACTTCAGTTTGGGTCTATCCCACACATCACGCTGGTTTCTTTGTTTAGAGTTCTATTGGATGTTCACACTGATTAGGCGACTACATTGCACGACAAACGCCTTGTGTAGTTTAATTCCTTATCCAATGGTTAATGCTTCTTGAACTTTCGAAAAATGCAGGAAATGACCACTACCCACTTTAGATCACAAGAGCACCACTAGCTGCTTCTCTCCAGGTTCCAAGTAATCTCTACATGCCTGTAACAACTACGGTTCCAATAAGACGATCTTCATAACTCAACAGAAGAAAAGAGTTTTTAAGCCGAACTGGAAAATAATACCATGTTTCTTTAGCTTCTGGTGGCACTACGCGTTTCTTTGTCGTTTTAAATATTCAATGAAAACTCTGATAAAATAAAATGATTCTCCATCTCATGTCGACCCCTCAAGGCTTCCCAAAAGTTTGGTCATACACAAGCCCATCAGGTGGTCTTTTTGTTTAAAGTGCACTATTGGATGTTTCACACCTAGACTTAGGCGCTAAAATGCACTGCAGAAAACGCCTGCTGTAGTTTAAGATTCTCTTAAATTGGTTGAATGCTAGACCTATTCACGAAAATCGCCATGAAACAAACACTTCATAGTTCCAACGACGCACACTGTGCAGCTCTGTCCTGGTTTCTGTATCCGTACAAAGCTGAATCACTATTACGGTTAGACAAAAGAGTTCCTCCAAAAACTCACAGAAAGCGCGCGTTTTAAGCACAACTGGAAATATAATGCCATGTTTTCTCTAAGCTTCTCTGTGGGCCACTAGGTTTCTTTGTGTATTTCAATGAAACTCTGTAAAAAAATGATTCTATCATGTGTCACCTCAAGGTATCACCCAATGTTTGGGTCCATCCCACCAATCATGGGTGTTTTTTGTTTACGAGTGTACTATTGGACTTGTTTACCCGTGATTAGGCGCAAAATGCCTGAAATTCGCCTGTGGAGTTTTAATTCTTTACATGGTAATAATGCCTAGAACATTTCAAAGTCTCGCCATCGAAACAACACTTTGTAGTTCACAAGAGCCCTCAACCTGTGACTTCTGTTCCTGAGAGTTCACATGTATCCTGTCATCAAGGCTGAATCAACTAGGTAGCAATAGACGTTTCAAATACTCACAAGACATTAAAAGCGTTCCGTTAGCCAAACTCGGAAATAATTCCAATGTTTATTAGCTTCGTGCAACGCGGGCGTACTAGTGTTTCTTTGTCGAATCTATGTCTCATTGTAATATACAACCTCTGTCAAAATGTATTTCGACTCTTTGCGTTGCCACCTCATGGCCCTCTCGACTAAATTTGGGGTCACAGCGCCACACATCACGTGGTTTTTTGTTTACGAGCCTATTGCGATTGCTCGTCACCCCTGCATTTTGCCGATAGTTATTTCACTGAAAAACGCCTGTTAGTTTAATTCCTCATGGTTAAATTCTAGAGATACTTTGAAATATTGCCAGTAATTTTGTCGTCATATCACAAGAGCACACTGCAGCTTCTTTCCTGGTTCAAGTATCTCAAAAGCAGAAGCACTAGGTACACAAAAAGTGTTTCTATATCACAGAAAACGCACGTTTTAGCCAACTGGAAATAATTCCGATGTCTTCTTATCGTTGGGCACTAGGGTTTTGTTGTGTTATTCTCAATGAAACTAAGAAAAAAATAAAGTGATTCGCTCTCAGTGCCCCCCTCCAGGGTCCCCAAGTTTGGTCATTTCCAACATCCAGGCTGTTTTGTTTACAATCTATTGGATTGATTACCTGATTAGGCGAACGTAATGCCTGATTAAAAATCGCCATGTGAGTTTTAAATTCCTTTAAATGGGTTATGCGTAGAACTTTAAAAAACGCAGAGAGCGACACAACACTTTAAGTTCCCACAAGAGCACACTGAGCTTACTGTCCTGGTTTCAAGTTTCTCAAAGGCTGAAATCACTAGGAGCAAAAGAGTTTCAATATACTGAAAAGCGTTTTAGCCAACTGGAAATTATTCACATGTTTCTGAGCTTCTGGGTACTAGATTCTTTGTGTATTTCAATGAAACTCTGACAAAATGATTCTCTCTTTAGCCCCTCATGGTCCCCAAATTTGGCCATCCCACCACTAACGGGTTTTTTGTTTAGAGCTATTGGATGTTTACCCTGATTAGGTGAATTTCACTGAAAACGCCTGTTAGTTTAATTCTCAATGGTTAATGCTAGAACTTTGAAAATGCAAGAAAAGCACTTCAGATTACCCCCCCCACCGAGAGCACACTGTGCTTCCTTTCCTGGTCAAGTATCTCAAAGCTGGAATCACTAGGGAACAAAAGAGTTTCAAACTCACAGAATAGCGTTTTTAGCCTACTGGAAATTTTTCCATGTTTCTTAGCTTCTGGGGGTTACTAGGGTTTCTTTGTGTATTTCAATGAAACTATGAAGAAATGATTCTCTCTTGTGCCCCTCCAAGGCTCCCCAAGTTTGGTTCATCCGTACCATCAAGGGTGTTTTGTTTACTCAGTCTACTGGATGTTCACCCTGATTAGGCGAAAAATATGGCCTGTAAAACGCACTGTGAGTTTAATTCTTAAATGGTTAATCCTAGAACTTTAAAACGCAGAACAACACTTTTGTTCACAAGAGCACCACTGTGCTTCTCTCACAGGTCATAGTATCTCTAAGCTGAACACTAGTAGCAAAAGAGTTTCAAACTCACAGAAAAAAGCGTTTTTTAGCGAACTGGAATTATTTCCATGTTTCTTAGCTTCTGGGCACTAGGTTTCTTTGTGTATTTCAATGAAACTCTGAAGAATGATTCATCTCTTGTGCCCTCAAGGCTCCCCAAGTTTGGTCATCCGGACACATCAAGGGTGTTTTGTTTACAGGTCTACTGGATGTTCACCATGATTAGGCGAAAATGCCCTGAAATCGCCGTGAGTTTAATTCTCTTAATTGGTTAAATCCTTGAACTTTTATAACGAGAACAACACTTTAGTTCACAAGAGCACACTGTGACTTTCTCTCCAGCTTCAAGTATCTACAAAGCTGAAAACTACGTCAGCAAAAGAGTTTCAAAACTCACAGAAAAGCGTTTTAGCGAACTGGAAAATATTCATGTTTCTTAGCTTCTGTGGCACTAGGTTTCTGTGTGCCATTTCTATGAAACTCTGAAGAATGATTCTCTCATGTGCCCCTCAAGGTCCCCATGTTTGAGTCTTCCACACTCTTAGGTTCTTTTGTTTACAGTCTTATTGGATGTTCACCCTGATTAGGCGGAATATTGCCTGAAAACGCTGTGAGATTAATTCTTGAAATGGTTAATAGCTAGAACTTTTAAAAATGCTGAACACACGTTAGTCAAAGGAGCTCACTGTGCTTTCTGTCCTGGTTTTCAAGTATCTCAATGCTGAATCTCTAGGTAGCAAAAGGAATTTCATACTTAACAGAAAAGTGTTGTAGCACATCTGGAAATCATTTCCATGTTTCTTAGCTTCGGGGAACTTGGTTCTTTGTGTATTTCAATGAAACTTGAAAAAAATGATTCTTCTCATGTGCCCCCCTCAGGCTGCCCAAGTTTGGTCATCCACCATCACGTGTTGTCTGTTTATGAGCCTATTGGGATGTTTACCCTGATAGGCGAAATATGCCTTGATAAACGCCCTGTGAGATTTGATTCTTAAATGGTTAATGCTAGAACTTTTAAAAACGGCAGAACAACACTTTTGTTCACAAGAGCACACTGTGCTTCTGTCCTGGTTCAAGTATCTCAAAGCTGAATCTCTTGGTAGCATAAAGAGTTTCAAAACTCACAGAAAAGCCCATTTTATAGCCCATAATGGAAATACTTCCATGTTTCTTAGCTTGGAGGTACATAGGTTTCTTTGTGGATTTTCATGAAACTCTGACAAAAATGATTCTCTCTTGTGCCCCTCAATGGCTCCCCATAAATTTGGTCATCACCATCACGTGTTTTTTGTTTTAGAGCCGATTGGATGTTCACCCCTGATTAGGCGAATTTCATGAAAACGCCTGTAGTTTAATTCTTCAATGGTTGTAGCTAGAACATTGAAAACGCAGAA
>JAKELJ010001087.1:0-11844 GCA_025594165.1 Tamias sibiricus
AGATCTAAATTTGCCATCTATGGAATACGTTTAGTCCAGGAATTCAAAAAATGGGGCACGGGGCCCCATGCCCCAGGGCCCACAAATATATGAGGGCAATAGAGGAGGGACTATCCTCAATCATTCCCATCCAGATGATTCCTTGTCACAATCCCTCCAACCCCCATTGACTCCCATGTCAAAGGGACAAGAGGGAAGGCAGCAGGTCTAGACCTTCTGTGCTCCACTGCCTGAATAGTATCTAACACCCTGAAAATGGGCGCGTTCTAAAAATGCATTCCCACGGGAGTCAGGGTACCTCTTCCCTCAGGGACTGTAGGGAACATATCCTCGCGGAGAAGTTCTAAAAAACCTTCCTTCATGTTTTAAACTAACACCAGGTGTTTTTAATCGACTCTGACTACCAACGGAGGAAAATAAAGATAATTGTTACTTAGTTCACCTAGCAGGCCATTCGCTCAGTTAAACCAAGCGTGAGGAGACATTGCCCTCAGCTGCTTCTCCTTCCCCAGTTTACACATCCCATTCAAGTGTATGCCGCAGAATAGGGAACAATAGTGGATTTGGTTCCACTGGCATCGGGAACCTATGGCTTTCGTTTTTTTGGGCTTCAGGATTGGATCATGGAGGCCTATGTGCAAAATAAAAATACAAAGGTAATAGAGATGGAGGGGCTGATAGATAATGAGGATGTCCTCTTCCATCATGAATCTACCAATCAAATGGCCAAGCACTGGCCACTGCAGAAGGGCTTCAACCAGCTTAAGAGGCTTGGGATATAATAACTACCCCAAAACATAAACGTGCTGCTAATTTTCTAAAATGGGCAAGACCCATGCACAATGCAATACAGGAACTTTCTAGCCTTATGTTGTTTCCACCAGATTGCCAGTTAACACTATGGGGAAGGAGATTATTTCGCAACAGATGGGGGGTTACACCTGTAGCGGCAGCGGGCTGGTGAGCCGCAGACAGGGTGCATGCCACTGCCGCCTAGATCGGCAGCAGCGGGGAGAGAGAATTGAGCGTAGAGGGTAAAAAGAGGGACAAATCTGCACAACATGTTGAGAGAATGTACCCAGTGCACACACGACTAAGCAAATGCAACATTTTCTGTGGCATGGAATGAAATGGCAATACAGCTTATCGGTCTGCCGTTCGCTGGTGGGGGAGGGGGAAGGGCGCGCAGAGCTGAGGATGGACTGAGGAGCTCGGGGCATTGCACGCAAGGTGGTGGTGCCAATGGGACTGGAGGAAAAAGCAGGTTTCCCGAGAATTTTGTGTTTTGAATGAAGAATAGCCTAGCTTTCTCTGAACAGGCGTCAGGGGAGGACTGAACGCAGAAGAATGTGGCAGGGTATATCCCAGTGAGATCAGGTCGAGACACCGCGAGAGTGCCCGCTGGGGCCGGGGAAGGAACGCTGGGATGCACGCGTGGACTGCGCACCTTCTCTCCCTCGCGCTGCCGCCAGAGCCCATTGGGGACGAAATCGGTGAGTGGGGCAAAAGCCCGACGGCGGCGCATCTGGTAAAGAAACTGACGTCACAGAATCCGAAGGGAAGTAGGTAGGGGCCACAACGTGTGGGGCTGGCGCGGTTCTGGTAAAGAAGCGCTGGTAGTAGCAGAATCCGCGGAAAGTGGGGGGCTAAAGTCTGAGAGCGCCGCGTTCTAGCAACGCCCACACATGGCCGAAGAGGGCGGACGGAGGCCGTGGCCGGAAATGACGCAGAAACATGCGGCCAGAAGTGTGATGGTGGGCGGGGGATAATGCGGGGAAAGGGGCACGGGAACTAGGAAAACTGGAAGTTGCACCCGTGGCTCAGGGGCGACTAGAGTGCGCCGGTGAAGGCTCAGGAAATGACGTGGCAGGAAAGAAAAGGATCGTTTTACTGAGGAGGGAACTCGGACGGAAACTGAACGGAAGGGGAGGGCGTGGAGGCTGAAGCAAAAGGATGGGGTAGGGTCTTAAAGCATGACATCTCGGCAATTTCGGAATTGAGAGCCTGAACTAGGGTAGGGGTCGTCTCTAGCCTGGACTGGTACGGGGGAGGCTGGCGCCTGCTAATCCTGGGTCAAAATCAAGGTCAATCAAAGATGGAGGGGAATCACTCGGTCTGCCACTGCTAGACAGGAAAAAATCGGGGGGCGTCTCCAGGGGCTTCTCCGATGTGCACAAGGAAGGATTTGAACCGCTGAGAGAGAAGGGAGATAAGGCACATCCAAGTAAGGCAAACTCTGTCCATTCTTATCGGACTGATGGCATACGCTGGAAAATTTCCGTAAAACCGGGGATCGATGGAATCCTGACTCTGGCCTACCGATTGGATAAATGGGTAAGTAACGACGACCAAAATATCAGTACATAACTTTGATTAATCTCTTTTTTTAAATTCGGGGCTTTAATGCCCAAATGGTGCCCAATTATTTAAGAGACAATTAAGAGGAGGAATCCGCTGGAGCTGATTGGGAAGTTCCCATACTTTACCGTTAACCGGGGGGAAAGGGGCTATTACAGTTATTTCGAAAGGCGTTCCCTTTCAAAAATTTGTATTAGAGTGAGATCCAAAGGTCCGCTTGCCCAGTCGGCACTGGGTCAATTTGAACATGGACACCGTTGTGAAACCGCAGTCCCTGTCCCGGTGGAGGGAAAGTTTATCAAGATTTTTGCCGGGAGGACTATGAGCCACTTCGCAAAGGTTTTCGTTGCATATCCCGTCCCGGACGGGAAACAAAAAAGCTCAAGTTCCAGAGAGTGTGGAGAGGAACTTCTATAGCCAACGTCCCCAGCTGATAGCCCTACTCTTACAGCCTGGAAAAAACTTCTAGAGCGGGCAAGATATAGGTTATCGAGCAGTATAAAGGTGGGCGAGAGGGGGAGTTCTGGGGTCCCCCGTTCCGCCTTTAAAGACTCGGGCATGGGGTTGATTTCCCCCCAGCACATGGGTCGATGAGCGGAGATTGCCGGAAAAATCGTGACGGTTCGCATTCTCAACCACGTAGTGACCAGGACAAGGTTTAGGACCTCAGGGGTCGGAAGGGAGGCTTACCGAAATCCAGCAATCGACGTTGCGAAAACGATTAACAGACGATTGGAAGGCGGGTTAGATGCGGCTTCTCCCTCCCGGGTTTTGGCACCAAAAAGAAGGAAAAATGACGGATAATGAATGCTACGCTGAAAAACCGCCGGTAGTAGGAAAAGTGTAGGGGGTTATTCTTGATTCACCACAAGAAAAACACATGAGAGGGGGGTTGGGGTTGATACTGCGAAGGAAATAAATAGGGGGGAAGGAAAAGAAAGAAAAAAATGGGGGGTACGGAACGGGACACAGGGGGAACAGGCAGGAATAGAGAGTGATTCTCTAGTCTTGGGGCTGGCTTAAATAGAACGTGGGGGTTCAGAAAAGGCCCCCCATGGAGGGAGTCCTTGCCCCTTAGGCTACCAGACGGTCAGGAGGTAGTAGGGCCAGGGAACCTACTGGTCATGTTTGGCCAGGTCATGACTGAGGATCTTGTGGAAGTGTAGTAGTTTTACACCAAGTACCTGGGGACGGTGTCGTGCCTTTACTGCCTGGGGAGGCCACAGCCTCCAGCCTGGAATCCAAACAGTTAACGAAACTTTATACATCAAGTGGAGTTTAAATGTAATTTGGATCCCATATTTTTAAATTTTCATGACGCCGCTCAGACTACACACACAGAAACAGAACACAAAGTGTACACACAAGCATAACCAAAACATCAATATGGGTGCACAGGATTAGAATTATGAGCTCAAAAAATCCTTAGAAAAAATGACATACATCTGCGCAAAAAAAGTCATATTAACCCCCCTCCCCTTTTTATTTTCTCCTTTGGGGCATAAAGCTTTAATTCTACCATTTGCATTTCATTGTAAGTACTGGGTAAAGTTCCTGGCTGAGGTAAACCTTATTTTTTTTCACCCTATGGAGCTTAAGCTTAATTCTCCAGTTTGCATTTCAATGTAACGTCCTGGCTCAGGTCCTCCTGGCAACGGGTGGGGAGGGAACTGCAGATTAGTGAGCAGATGCCTTCCCCCTAAGGCACTTTATATCAAGGGCCTAAACATATTAAGTTCCCTTTAGACCTTTAATAAGGGAGGCACTGGACAGGAATAACCAATTTAAAGTTCAGGCCTCTAAGATTTTAAAACGAGGTAGTTTGAACCTTGTTGCCAGACGTCTGGGCTATTGGCATGCTGTCCCGGGGGCTTTGCGCTCTGTAAGGCAGGGTGTGCAGTGGCAGACGTGAGTGTCTTGGGGTATGTGTTAATGGGGGGGGGAACCGCTCCGTTGGCATGGGCGATAATTGCGGCCAAGGTTTGCCCAGGCTTAGGGCTCAGGCACATTGCCTTTGGCTAGGCTGTTTTGGCATGTATGTCTTGGCTCAAGGAGCAGAAGTCTATTCGCGCTTGCCTGCAGACAGCCAGTGAGGGGATCTAGAGGACATAGGCTGGTTCTGCAGCCGCTGTGCGGCTCAATGAAACGGCAGGCCCCTCACAGGCAGCCCAGAGGGACCGCGTTGCGCGGGGCAGGAGGATAGCCCGCACCCCAGGCCATAACGTATTGGGCTTGTCCCGTGCGGCTCACCCCAGCCATCGGCCCCCCAGGGAAAACCGCGGGAGCAGTTGCCCAGCAGCGGAATGCCGCGCTGGTTCCGCTGAGCTGTACTGGACCGTGGGCGTTGTCCCTGCCCTGTGCGTGTGGCAGGAAGATGATGTCAATGGTGCGACGCTGGCAGTGCTTTGGGGAGGCCAGTATTTGCACCACGTTGGCTCGCCCGGGGGGGTTGCCAGGCAAAGGCATCCGGATGCACCCTTGTGATATTATGGCCTGCAGGTGACTCCGGTATGGATTTTTTTAGCATCTTGACTGCAGGCGGTGGCCGCTTTCTCCTTTCGCATCCCCCTAGCGCCCCGCCTGCACCGGGGCCTGCCCCTGCGGGGGTTCCCAGCCGGCGAGACCCCCCGTGCGCGCCTGGCCCCGCTCCAGCCGGTTTGGGCGCAAGCTGCAAGCTTGCCACAAACAAGGCAGGCAGGTGGCTGTGGACACAAGCCCGCGGCCATGCCAGCCGGTTCACTTTATCTTTTCTCTGAAAACCCCAGAACCTGCGAGCCCCAGTGCTGGGCGGCAGTCCATGCACCCGCGGACAAAAGCCGGGGCCCCGTGGCAGCAGGCAGCAGCCCACCGTCTGTATCACCCCTAGCGACAACACATATGGTCGTCCGCCAACATGGTGCTGCAACGCGGGCAGCTGATCTTAGTTCATCAGTTTGGGCTTGCTCTGAGTTTTTTTTCCCGCACCCAGGCTGGAGCGCCATTCAGTGAGTGCGTTTTTTTACGCCGGACATCTTTCCCTTCTCCCCCACCAGCGCACCATAACAAAAATGGCAGGGTTTTACCGCCGCAAGAGGGTTCCAGGAAAATGGAGAGGAAAAGAAAGAGGAGAGAAAGTGGACGATGAAGGGAAGAGAGAAACGATGAATGGTTGCCTCCATTTTCTAGAGGACTGCCCTTCTTTACCGGGAGGACGGCCTATCTGGCCACCAACGCTTAGCCCACTCAGTCATAGTTATGCCCCGCGCATGGTGCCACTTTATAGTGAAGCTTATAAGAGGGTTGAAATTGAAGTCTATAGTCCCCCCCTTTACCCTGGGATGGACCTTTTCTGTCAACCAAACGAGCGCCTGTGGGGCCTCCCTCACATGATGGGACTAGATTGGGAAAAGTAACAGGCCACCAACGCCTCCTCCCACGCCTATCTATAGGACTCAGAGCCGTGACGGGGAGCCTAGTCAGTGGAATTGCCAGAACTCGGTTTAATTGTAGGTGTTGCACAATGCTTTATAGTGCAAACATCAGCACAATCAGCAGAAAGCTCATAGGTACACATAAGGAGCAGGGGTAGATGCCATTGTTGGAGCCGATTGCGCCTATCCTTGCGGGTGGCCTTTCAAGTTCCTCACTCAGCCCTGCCACTGAATTAGGCTAGGTCTTGCTAATACCGGGTCGTTGGTACCTGTGGGCAAGCAGCCAGAAAGCCAGAGCTTTACCATCCCCTTGGGCAAGGACAGTGTAAGGTCCCGACAATAAGCCAGTAAGCTATCCTAACAAAGCTAAGATCACAAGGCTTTCTGGCTTCTCAGATTCAGCAACCTCACTCCTGTTTTTGGAGGATCAGGGCCAAGCTCTTACTGCGACTTTCTAAATTTGGGAAAATACTTGCTTTAATGAATCTCATATTTCAGTGCTAATGTAAAGCCCCACATTTGGTGCTTATTTCACTGAAACTGTTATCTAGATGATATTAACAGGTCAAATTTGTTCGGGGCATTAAAGGTGAAAAGTGGCAGAAGCGTTTGGTATCATCATGCAAGCCCTGGTGGACAGGTTAGTATAGTTATATCAGTCCAAAAGAGACTTTAAAATCACTGTATTGGAGAAGATCTAATAACCAGTTTGCCGGATACAGCCAACATAGATTTAACAAGAAATGCATTCTGTTTCATCATGGATGGAAGCCTAAATAAAGCTGATAATCGAACGAGATTATAATAGCACGAAAATAATGATAATCTACAACTGACTTTAAAGCTGGCTGAAACTTGCTTGCGCCGAAACAATTACGCAGCTTATTGAGTCTATTTATAGTTGCACATTTTTCTGGGTCAGTTCGAATCCACAGTACAATGCTCCACCTTGTCACAACAAATCTAGGAACATTTGAGACCTCATGTTATTTATCTCTACCACTAGCATCCACAAGTAAATGTACATTACAGGGATTGCACTCTAGATTATTTTCCAACAGAAGATAACCTCACAGATAACCATCAGATTTTAATGCCAGTTATTGCAAAGCCTCAATGGGATTCTCTAAAAAAGATTGAAATCTGGAAGTTGACCACTTGTTCTTTTAGGTAAATCTGAAAAGTTTTTCCTATGTTGGCAGGTTGGAAGCAAAAATTACTGACATTCTGTTGACTTCCCTTTAAAAACTCTTGACAATATGTTATTGGTCCAAAGGAAACAATTTAAAGAAATATATTTGTTTTCTGTTTTCAAAATCACTACTGTGGGCTGGATGGGAGGACACTACTCTGCCATGTAAAAAATGCAGTAAGACAGTGGTGGTTTAAATTTGATTGACCACACAAAGTTTTCTGATATCTCTGTTTCTTCTGTGAATCTTCAGTGCCTTCATATCCTCTTTTATACTTCATTTGCGGACACGGAGCAACTGATGTAGCCACATGCAGAGGGGAGCTGGTTACTTGCACTATATAATTCAGGTTCAGTGCTATTAATTAAAATAAAACTGACAAACAATATTTAACAAGTAGCACAGCAAGCATCCCTTACCAGGTACTCTTCTATTACCAAAACACCTTTTTAATCTTGCTCCAAATTAACAAAATAATTAACTAGCTAAGCACCATTATTCTTTTTTTTTTACCGACAAAGGGAAACCTCAATTCTTTGCCTTTTCAGCTCTAAGAAAACTTTTTAAGCTGCAGCGCTTTTTTTGCCAGTGGCATTTGCTAGACATAAAAAAGACCAGCTTGCTGCTTACAGCTGCAGGGATCGCGGGGGTTCGTTACAAGCATCCCTGCTGCTCAAGCATCAAACTAACCTCACCAGCAGTGTGGGCTCTCTGCTCTGGGGCATGCAGAGATTCAACAAGTGGATATTTTGATCTTTCATTATTTGGGGACATTACGGGGGGACAAATGCCTTGCGGGTATTTGTCATAGAGAAATTCAGTTGTGCACAATGTACTTGGATGGAAACTTAGGGCATCTGATTTGTTTAAGAAACTTGATACAATATTGGAACTTGGGCTCATCTGCAGAAGGGCTTTGCCACCTTAAAACCGCAGCATCTCCTCATGAATTTGGACGGCTGTTAGTCAACATTCACAGCTCCATCCTGAAGGGCTCAATGGGATGGCTGGTAGCCAATGGATGAGTAAGATTCCCCAGAGGGGGGACAAACCTAAGACAGGGCACAGTCGATCCGGATGGAGGTCCGTCACCCATTCACAGGGCAGTCTCATGTGTGGCCAACATATCAACCCTAAAGACAGGAGTCAAGGGCACAGCCTAGATTATCTGATGAACACGGTAAGGAATGGTTGGTTTGCACATGGGATGCCCTAGAGCATCCCCTATTTTAAATAACAAAAGGGGGGGAATGTAAGAGCCCTAATTGAGGTGATAGCTAAGATGGCGGTTAGCTGAGATGCCATAAAGGTGTTCAAGTATTTCACCTGATATTCATGCATTTATCTAAGAATCCTTTTATGCCCAGTGGAACACTGTGTGACGCACTCTGCAAGCTCGAGCTGTAGGCACTTGTCCTTGTTAAGGCAAAATGTATTTAACCGGGTGAGGGTTAGTTAGAGGTGGGTAGGGAGTTGGAGTTGGAGGGGTTGGAGTTGGAGAGGTTGTTGGAGCCAGAGAGAGAAGTTAGAAGAAGATGAATAAAAGAACAATTTTTCATTTCCAGTCTGCCTTCCGAGTTAGTTTTCTCCTGTGGTATCGTTGCTGCATAACGGCAAATTGCTGTAGGCAGTGACATTAAAAAACATAATCAGGGATATTGCATTGTTATATTTCAAATGCTATACCCTGATAATTTTAAGTATTCCTTCTCAAGTGCCAGGGGAACATATACAAAAATTGATCATATATTTTCATGATAAAGAAAATCTATGTTATTCATGCAATTCAAAATTATTGAGTAACCAGTTCCCTCTGATAATAATGTAATAAAGCTAGAAATCCCCAACAGATTTAATAAAAAAAAAAGCAAAAATTTTAGGGTTCCCAGAGAAAACATACACCACATACACACACCACACTACACAGAAGTGTCTTTGGATATTTCCTAATATTTTAAACCACAGAGAATTCACAAGGAAGTCTGCTTTGTTTATCAGAATATACACAGAACAAATATAAAATTTCTGCCCTCTTGCTTCGAAGTCTCTAAAAATTCTCTGCGTGAACTACTTATTCCATTTCTATAGTGAGCATTGGTCGCAGTTATTTGGTTTGATAAGATTTGCATTAAATTATATTTATTAGAAATTCTGTGTAAGTTAGCATTTAGCTCTTTACAACCTTTATCAATTTCAAACACAACTTGGTTTCTTCATGTTATAAATACTTGTTTGCCAAGGACAGCAATTCCCAAATAGGAGGGGAATAAATATGGAAAGGATACTATAATCAGTTCCCTAAAAGCTAATATAAAGCAAAGAATAAGGGACTAGATAATACACTCAATTTATTAAATCTACATTTGATTGCATGCCAAGTGGTCATATGCAAATTACACAACACATTAACATCATCCTTTTCATTTAGTGCTTTGTGATTTTGTAAGTATTCCCTCCTTGTCCCATAATTTCAATTTCCTTGAGCATCATAAGAACTAAACAAGGAAATAGCATTTCTGTCTCTAGTGTATATTATCTCTCGTTTGTTGAAAAAACAGTTAAAATACATGCAATCATTTTCTATGCTAGTGTGTACTTTTACTAATTCACATAAAACTATGGTATTGCATATCAATATATAATCAAAGTTCTGCAATATTGGATGTGTTTTAATCAAGTTTGCTACTTTAATGATTTGCCTTTGATTAATGTAAGGTTTTACAATTAATGTTAAGATACGAAATAAGTTTTAGCTTTCTAGGAATAGCAACTATAATATTTTTAAACAGTAAGTATAGAAATACAATGTTTACACAATTTTATAGTAGATTGGCATAAACAATTAACAGACATACTATTTAAAAACTTTGCTTTGTCAATACTGTCTTATGTCCACTTAAATTTTGTATTGAAATAAAAAAAATGGACTTTTATTAAACTATGTAATTTGATTGAAAAGAACAAATTTTTAAAAGTGTTTAAAATTATTTTTTTCCTAAATTACTGAAATCCAAAGAGCTAATATGTGAAAGTAGGAACCCACTTACGAAAAGCTGGGTGTACAAAAAGATGGTGGCTGGAATAGATCCCTAATGATCATTTTCCACAGACAAATCAATTTTAATAAGCTATACATACAGCACCAGATTACCTTAAACCAAAAAACTGAGGGGAGCCAGGTTACTGGACTGCAGTGACTGATTTCAGTATAATAAATAAGAAAAGCCACACTAAAAAAAGGTGGGGGAAGAAGACCCATGCTAAACCCCTCCCCAACTTCCTAAACCCCTTGAGAGAGACATCTCCTTCTTGGAGGAAGGAATAAGGTCTAGACCTTCGACTTGAAACCCCATTGTTGGCCTTGCCACTGGTGAAAACCAAGAGGCTAGTCAAAGTCCTGGCAAACTCTGTCCCCAAGCAAGTAGACTACAGAAAATGCACTGGGGCTGTTTTCTATAGATGCCTATTTGCCCACATCATCCCTCCTCCAATCATGAACAGAAGTAGGCGGCGTGCTGGAATGCATCCACGAGTTCAGTGGTGCACCAACACAAGAAATTGTTTGAGAGTGGGTCAGTTGCTGTGGATTTACAGGGGTGGTTAATTTAGGCATTCAAGAGGAACTTTTTATTTAGGGCATGGGTCAAAATAAATATAGAGCTTTTAGATCTGTTCCAACATCATGAGAACCATAAGTTGGAAACAGGTTGCATTACTGGCTAGTACTATTTATCCCCCAAGACAAGGCAGGTCTGCTGCAACTGTTGGAGATATCATGAACCACCCAGATTTATGTCAGCCTCTACAGCCAAGTTACTAGAAATTAAACAATCTGTCCTTCATATAACACCAAATGGATCGAGGAAGAAATCAGGATATGAATTTAAAACTTCCTTAAACAATCTGGGAATGGGAATACAATATATTCAAAACCTATAAACTGCAATAAAAAAAAGCAATTGTACAGAGGGAAGTGTACAGTGAATCAATATCCACATCAAGAAAGGTAGAAAAAGAGTCAGGCATGATGGGACACATGCATGTAAGCCCAGTGGCGTCCAAGAAGCTGAGACAGGAGGATCAAAAGCAAAGCCGAGCCTCAGGCAAAGTGAGGTTGCTAAGTCACTCAGTGAGACCATGTTCTTAGCCCATTGTTCACTCTGTTGTTCAGATGTAATCTCTTGTTGTGGTTCAAACCAAGAAAACAGGCTGTGTGCAAGTTCTTTCTTACCATCTATTTAAATCATTGCCATAGTTTGGATCTGTAATGTTCCCCAAAGTCGCATGTGTTGGAAAGACTTTATCACCAGCTGTGGCACAGTGGGGCGGTGGGTGGACGAAAAGACCTAAGAGTGTGAATTAATACTGGGGAAGTTTGTATATGGCATTGAGGACTATGCCTTCACCAGGGAGATTATGGGACCCTGCCCCCCCCCCGTTTTCTTCTTGTTCCTGGACCATGAGGGGAACATTTTTTCTGTTGGATGCACCACTCACCACTGTGATGCTGTCCCCACGGGCTAAAAACAGTGGGGACAATCTAATGGGTTCATGGACTGAACACCTCCAAACTTGGTGAGTCATAAGCATCTCTCCTTTTTTTTTTTTTTTTTTAAAAATTTATAACTAATTTATTTTATTTTATTTTGATTTATTTTATTTTTTAATTTTTTTTTATTATTTTATTTACTTATTTCATCATGCACAAGTATCGTATCTTTTTTTACATTACAACTGCTTGTTGATTCAAAGTATTATAAGTAACCATTCAGATCTTCAATCATGCATCATGCACATAGTGATAGTATCTTTCTTACATAACAAACATGCTTGTATTACATATAGTATATAAGTACCATTCAGATCTTCAATCATGCATAGAA
>JAKELJ010001088.1:0-11843 GCA_025594165.1 Tamias sibiricus
ATGCCTGAAAATACGCCTTTGAGTTTAATACTTAAATGGGTAATGCTAGAACTTTAAAAACGCCAAAACAACCCACTTTTTGTTCACAAGAGCACACTGTGCTTCTCTCTGGTTCAAGTATCTCAAAAGCTGAGATCACTAGGTAGCAAAAGAGTTTCAAACTCACAGAGAAGGAAGCGTTTTAGCACTTGGAAATAATCCATGTTTCTTAGCTTTGGGTTCTAGGTTTTCTTTTTGTATTTCAATGAAACTCTGACAAAATGATTTCTATCTTGTGCCCCTCATGGCCTCCCCAAATGTGGTCAATCCACCATCCGCGGTTTTTTTTTTTTGTTTAGAGCCTACTGGATATTTACCCAACATTCGGCGAATTTCACTGATAAACGCCCTGTAGTTTAATTTACTCAAAATGGTTAATGCTAGAACTTGAAAATGCAGAAAAGCACTTCAGGATCACATGAGCACGCTGTGTTCTGTTGGTTCAAGTAACTCAAAGCTGAATCACTAGGTAGCAAAAGATTTTCAAACTCACTGAAAAAGCGATTTAGCCAACTAAGAAATAATTCCATGGTTTCTTGCTTGTGGTGTATTAGGTTCTTTGTGTATTTCAATGAAACTCTGACAAAATGTTCTCTCTTGTGTCCCTCATGGCTCCCAAATTTGGTCATTGACCATCACGGGTTGTTTTTTGTTTAGAGCCTATTGGAATGTTGACCCTGATTAGGCGAATTTCACTGAAAACGCCTGTTAGTTTAATTCCTCAATGGTTAATGCTAGCACTTTGAAAATGCTGAAAAGCACTTCCAGATCACAAGAGCACCACTGTGCTTCTTTCCGGGTTCAAGTATCTCAAAGCTGAATCATTCGGTAGTCAAAAGAGTTTCAAACTCACAGAAGTAAGCGATTTATAGCCAAAGGAAATAATTCCATGTTTCTTAGCTTCAGGGTACTAGGTTTTCTTGTGTAGTTCAATGAAACTCTGAAAAAATGATTCTTCATGTGCTCTCATGGCTCGCCAAAGTTTGGTCATCCCCACCAATCATTGGTGTTTTGTTGCCGTCCTTTGTATGCTTACACTGAATAGGCGAAAAAATGCCTGAAAACGCCTGTGTGTTTAATTTTAAATGAGTTAATGCAAGAACTTTAAAATCCGCAACAAAACAAACACTTTAGTTCACAAGAGCACACTGTGCTTCTCTCCGCTTCAAGTATCTCAAAGCTGAAGCTCTCGGTAGCAAAAGAGTTTCAAACTCACAGAGAAGCGTTTTAGCCATCTGGAAATAATTCCAAGTTTCTTACGCTTCTCGGGTACTAGGTTTCTTTGTGTATTTCAATGAATCTCTGACAAAATGATTCTCTTTGTGTCCCTCATGGCTTCCCCAAATTACGTCATCTCACCATCAAGGGTTTTTTGTTTTAGAGCTATTGGATGTTTGTTTACCTGAGTTAGGCGAATTTACTGAATACGCCTTTTAGTTTAATTCCTCAATGGTTAATGATACAACTTTGAGATGGCAGAAAAAGCGCATTTCAGATTCACAAGAAGCACACTGTGCTTCTGTCCTGGTTCAAGTCTCCAAGCTGAATCACTAGGTTAGCATAAGAGTTTCAAACTCCTGAAAAGCGATTTACCAACTGGAAATAATTCCAGGTTTCTTTGCTCTGGGTACATAGGTTTCTTTGTGTATTTCAATGAACTTCTGATAAAGATGATTTCTCTTTTTGCTCCTTATGGCCTCCCCAAATTTAGTCATCCCAACCATCTCGGGTTTTTTTTGTTTAGAGCCTATTGGATGTTTACACCGATTAGGCGAATTTCACTGAAAACGCCTGTAGTTTTCATACCTCAATGGTTAAAGCTAGAACTTTGATAATGCATAAAAGCACTTCAATCACAAGAGCAACACTGTGCTACTTTTCCTGGTTCAAGTATCTCAAAGCTGAACTCACTAGTAGGAAAAGAGTTAACAAACTCACCAGAAAAGCGATTTAGCCAACTGAAATATAGTCCTATGTACTTAGCTTGTGTGTACTAGGTTTCCTTTGTGTATTTCAATGAAACTATGAAAAAATGATTCTCTTTTGTATCCCTCAATGGCTTTCCCTAAATTTAGTCATCGTCACCATCACGGGTTTTTTAGTTTAGAGCCTATTGGATGTCAACCCTGATTAGGCGAATTTCACTGAAAACGCCTGTTAGTTTATTAAACAATGTTGAATGATAGAACTTTGAAAATGCATGTAAAGCACTTGTCAATCACAAGAGCACACTGTGCTTCTTCCTGGTTCAAGTACTCAAAGCTGAATCACTAGGTTAACAAAAGTAGTTTCAAACTCACAGAAAAGCGTTTTATCGAACTGGAAATAATTCCATGTTTCTTAGCATCTGGGCAAGAGTTTTCTTTGTGTATTTCAATGAAACTCTGAAAAAATGATTCTCTCATTGTGCCCTCCAGGCTCCCCAAGTTTGGTCATCCCCACATCAAGGGTGTTTTGGTTTAACAGTCTATTGGAGTTTACACCCTGAATCGAGAGGGCAAAATGCCTGAAAACGCCTGTGAGTTTAATTCTTAAATGTGGGGTTTAATGTCGAGAACTTAAAAACCGCAGAAAAAACACTTTAGTTCACAGAGCCAACTGAGCTTCTCTCCTGGTTCAAGTATCTCAAAAGCTGACTCACAAGTACAAAAAGAGTATTCAAACTCACAGTAAAAGCGTTTTAGCGAACTTGGAAAATAATCCATGTTTCTTACTTCTGGAGCACAAGGTTTCTTTGTGTATTTCAATGAAACTTTGAAAAAATGATTCACCTCATGTGCCCCTCAAGGCTCGCCAAGTTTGGTCATCCCACCATCCATCGGGAGTTTTTGTTTACCGTCTAATTGGATGTTATATCCCTGATAAGGCGAAATGCCTGCAAACGCCTTGAGTTATAATCTTAAATGGTTAATGCTAGAACTTTAAAAACGCAGAACAACACCTTTAAGTTCACAAGACACACTGTGCTTCTCTCCTGTTCAAGTATCTCAAAGCTGAAGCTCTAGGTAGCAAAAAGATTTGGAAACTTACTGAAAAGAAAGCGATTTAGCCAACTGGAAATAATTCCAAGTGTCTTAGCTCTTGGAACTGAAGGATTTCCTTTGTGTATTTCACAATGAAACTCTGACAAAATGATTTCTCTCTGTGTTCCCTCAGGGCTCCCCATATTAGGTACCAATCTCCCCATCAAGGGTTTTTTGTTAGAGTCCTATTGATGTTTACCCCTGATAAGGCGAATTTCACTGAAAACGCCTGTTAGTTTAATTAATCAATTGGATAATGATAAACTTTGATAAATGCAGAAAAGCACTTCCGTTCACAAGAGCAACACTTGCTTCTTTCCTGTTCAAGTATCTCAAAGCTGAATCACTAGGTAACAAAAGAGTTTCAAACTCACAGAAAAGCGTTTTAGCGAACTGGAAAATAATTCCATGTTTCTTAGCATTCAGGGCAAGAGGTTTCCTTTTGTGTATTTTCAATGAAACTCTTGAAAAAAATGATTCTCTCACGTGCCCCTCCCAGGCTCCCACTTTTGGTCACCCACCATCAAAGGTTTTGTTTACCGTCCCTACTGATTTAAACCCTGATTAGGCGAAAATGCCTGAAAACGCCTGTGAGTTTAATTCTTACATGGTTAATGCTAGAACTTTAAAAACGCCAAACAACACTTTATTCACAAGAGCTCACGTGCTCTCCTCCTGGTTTCAAGTAATCTCAATGCTGAAGCTCTCGGTAGCAAAAGATTTCAAACTCACAAAGAAAAGCGATTACCAACGAAAATAATTCCCAAGTTCTAGCTTCAGGTACTAGGTTTCGTTGTGTAATTTCAATGAATCTCTGACAAAATGATTCTCTCGTGTGTCCCTCATAGGCTCCCCAATTAGGTCATCTCACACATCAAGGGTTTTTTTTGTTTTAGAGCACTATTGGATGTTTATTCTAATTAGGCGAGAAATTTCACAATGAAAACGCCTGATAGATTACATTCCTCAATGGTTAATTGCTAGAACATTGAAAATGCCGAAAAGCCACTTCAGATCACAAAAGCACACTGTGCTTCCTGTCCTGGTGTCAAAGTATCTCAAAGTCTGATTTCACTAGGTAGCAAAAGAGTTTCAAACTCACAGAAAAGCGTTTTATCCAACTGGAAATTAATTCAATGTTTTGTTTAGCATGTCGGTACTATGTTTCTTTTGTGTCTCTTCAATGAAACTCTGACAAAATGATTCTTCACAGTGCCGCTCCATGGCTCCCCAAATTTGGGCTTCAGATCCCACCATCAAGGGGTTTTGTTGTTTAGATCCCTATTGGATTTTTTCCCAGATTAGGCGAAATTTCACTGAAAACGCCTGTTGAGATAATTCCCTTAAATGAGTTAATGCAGGAACTTGTGAAAACATGCAGAAAAAGCACTTTCAGATCACAAGAGTCAAACTGTGCTACTCGTCCCTGGTTCAAGTATCTCAAAGCTGAATCACTATGGCAGCAAATGAGTTTCAAACTCACATTCAAGAAAATGCGATTTAGCGTACTGGAATTTAATTCCAAGTGTTCTTAGCTTTCTGGGTAATAGTTTTCGTTGTGTATTTCAACTGAAACTCTTAAAAAATGATTCTCTTCCTTGTGCCCCTCATGGCTCGCCAAATATTGGGCTAGTCCACGATCAGGGGTTGTTTTGTTTAGAGTCTATTGGATGTTTACCCTGATTAAGCGAGAATTTCACTGAAAATCGCCGCGACTGTGATTTAATTCCTTAAATGGTTAAATAGCTAGAACTTTTAAAACGCAGAAACAATCTCTTTAGTTCACAAGAGCACACTGTGACTCCTGTCCCTGGTTTCAAGTATCTCAAAGCTGAATCACTAGGTAGCTAAAGAGTTTCAAACTCACAAGAAAAGCGGTTTGAGCCAACTGGAAATAAATCCATGTTTCTTAGCTTCTGGGTACTTAGGTTTATTTTGTGTATTTCAATGAAGCTCTGAACAAAATGATTCTCTCTTGTGCCCCATCATGGCTCATAAAATTTTGCGTCATCCACCAACAAGGGAGTATTTTGTTAGTACAGTCTATTGGATGTTTAACCATGATTAGGCGAAAATTCCTGAAAACGCCTGTGAGATTAATTCTTTAAATGTTAATGCTAGAAACTTTTAAAAACGCAGAACAACACTTTTAGGTTCACAAGATGCACACTGTGGCTTCTCTCATGGTTTCAAGTTACCTCTAAAGCTGAAGCTCTATAGGTAGCAAAAGAGTTTCAAACTCACAGAAAAAGCGTTTTAGCCAAATGGAAATTAATCCCATAGTTTCTTGGCTTCCTGGGTATCTAGGTTTCTTTGTGTATTTTCCATGAAACTCTGGACAAAATGATTCTCTCGTTGTGTCCCTCATGGCTCCCCAAATTTGGTCATCTCACCAACATCACTGGGGTGGGAGTTTTTTGTTTAGAGCCTATTGGCTGTTTACATGAATTAGGCCGAAATTTCACTGAAAACGCCTGTTAGTTTAATTAAAACAATGGTTAATGCTAAGAACTTTTGAAAATGGCAGAAAAAGCACTTCCAGATCACAATAGCAACACTGTGCTGTCCTTGTCCTAGTTCAAGTATCTCAAAGCTGAAATAACTAAAGGTAGCAAAAGTGTTTCAAACCTCACAGAAAAGTGTTTTTAGCCAACTGGAAATAATTCCATGTTATTATTCGTTGTCTGGGCACTAAGTTTATTTGTGTAGTTTCAATGAAAAACTATGACAAGAAATGATTCTTCTCTTGTGCCCCTCATGGAGTACCCAGGATTTGGTCAATCCCACATCAAGGGTGTATTGTTAGAGCCGATTGCGATATTTACCCTGATATAGGCGAAAATTTCACTGAAAATGCCTGCTGAGTTTAATTCCTAAATGAGTTTATGCAAGAACTTTTGAAAATGCAGAACAAGCACTCTCATTTCACAAGAGCATTACTGTGCCTTCTGTCCTGGTTTAAGTATCTCAAAAGCTGAATCATTAGGTAAGCAAAAGTGTTTCAAAACTCACAGAAAATGACGCGTTTTTAGCCAACTGGAAATAATTCCATGTTTTCTTAGTTCATGTGGGTACTTAGGTTTCTTTGCTTTTGTGATTTCAATGAAACGTCTGACAGAAATGATTCTGCTCTTGTGCCCCTCAAGGCTCTCCCCAAATTTGGTCCATCCCACCATCACGTGTTGTTTTGTTTAAGAGTCTATTGGATGTTTACCCCTGATTAGGCGAAAAATGCACTGTGGAAAATGCCTGTGAGTTTATAAGTCTGTAAATAGTTAATATTCTTGATGAACTTTAAAAAACGCAGAACTCCATTTCTGGTTCAACAAGAGCACACTGTGCATTCTGTCCTGGTTCAAGTATCTCAAAGCTTGATTCACTAATTAACAAACAGAGTTTCAAACTCACAGAAAATGCGTTTTTAGATCCAACTGGAAATAATTCCATGTTTTCTTAAGTTGTGGGTAACTAGGTTTCTTTGTGTATTTCAACTAAAGTCTGACAAAAAGATTCTCCCTTGTGCCCCTCATTAGCTCCTCCAAATTTTGGTCACTCCCCCCACCATCACGTGGTTGTTTTGTTTAGAGGCCTAATGGATGTTTACCCTGATTAGACGAAATTCACATCTGAAAAACGTACTGTTAGATTAATTCTCAATGGTTAATGCTAGGAACTTTGAAAATGCAAGAAAAGCACTTCAGAATCACAAGCGCTCACCTGTGCTTCTTTCCTGGTTCAAGTATCTCAAAAGCTGATTCACTAGGTAACAAAAGAGTTTTCAACCTCACTAGAAAAAGCGTTTTAAAAGGGAAAACTGGAAATAATTTCCAATGGTTTCTTCGCTACTGGGCACTAGGTTTCTTTGTGTATTTAAATGAAACTCTGAAAAAAATGATTCTTCTCAATATGCTCCCTCAAAGGCTCACCTGAAGTGAGGTCCATCCACAATCAAGGGTGTTTTTGGTTTACAGGTCTTATTGGATGTTTTACGCTGATTAGGCGAAAATGCCTGAAAAACGCCTGTGAGTTTAATTTTATAAATGGTTAATGCTAAGAACTTTTAAAAACGCATAAACAACACTTTTTAGTTCACAAAGTGCCAAACAATGTGTTCTCTCCTGGTATCCAGTATCTCAAAGGCAAGATATCACTAGGTTGCAAACAGAGTCTTCAATCTCACAGAAAATTGTTTTAGACTACTGGTAAATAAATCCTATGTTTCTTAGGCTTGTGGGTACTAGGTTTCTTTGTGCATTCAATGAAAACTCTGGACAAAAAGATTCTTCCTTGTGCCCCTCATAGCCTCCCCCATATTTTGGTCAATCCTACCATCTCAGGGTGTTTTGTTTAGTGTCCTATTGGGATGTTTATCCTGATATTGGCGAATTTCTGTGAAAACGCCTGTTAGTTTTAATTCCTCAATGGTTAATGCTAGAAATCTGTTGAAAAATGCAGAAATGCACTTTCAGATCCACAAGAGCACACTGTGCTTCTTTCCTAGTTCAAGTAATCTCAAAAGCTGAATCACTAGGTAAACAATAAGAAGTTTCAAACTCACAGAAAAATCGTTTTAGCCAACTAGAAATAATTCCATGTTTCTTAGCTTGTTGGTACTCTAAGGTTTTCTTTGTGTATTTCATATGAGAAACTCTGAGACAAAATGATTCTCTCATGTGCCGCTCAAGGCGATCCCCAAGTTTGGTCATCACCCACATCACGGGTGTTTTGATTCAGAGCGTATTGGATGCTGACCACTGATTAGGCGAAATTTCATTGAAAAACGCCTGTGAGTTGTAATACCATAAATGGGTTCAAGCTAGAACTTTGAAAAACGCAAGAACAAACACTTTAGTTCACAAGAGCACAATGTGTCGCTCATGTACTGGTTCAAGTATCTCAAAGGCGGAATCACTAGGTGAGGCAAAAGTGTTTCAATACTCCACAGAATAGAAATAGAGATTTAGCCAACATGAAAATATAATCAAGTGTTTCTTAGCTTCTGTGTACTAGGTTTCTTTGTGTATCTCAAATGAAATCTCTGACAAAAAATGATCTCTCTGTGTGTCCCCTCCCTTATGCTCCCCAAATTTGGTCAATCTCACCATCACAGGGTGTTTTGTTTAGAGCCTATTGGATGTTTTACCCTATTAAGGGCCCGAATTTCACTAGTGAAAACGCCTGGTAGGTTTAATTCCTCACTGGTTAATTGCGTAGAACTTTGAAAATGCAGAAAAGCACTTTCAGTCTCACAAGAGAACACTGTTCTTCCATTCCTGGTTAAAGTATCTCAAAAAGCTGAATTCACTACGTAACAAAAAGAGTTTTTCATCAACAACTCACAGAAAAGAGTTTTTAGGGAACTGGAAATAATTCCATGTTTCTTAACTATCTGGGCACTAGGTTGTCTTAGTGTATTTCAAATGAAAACTCCTTAAAAATTGATTCTCTCACTGTGTCCACTCTAGGCTCCCAAGTGTGGTCATCTCAACAGATCAAGGTGTTTTGTTTACAGTCTATTAAGATGTTTTTACACCTGATTTTAGGCGAAAAATGCCTGAAAACGCCTGTGAGTTTAATTCTTAAACTGGTTAATGCTAGAACTTTAAAAACGCAGAACAACACTTTTGTTCTCACAGAGCACACCACTGTGCTTTCTCTCCTGTTTCAAGTATCTAAAAGCTGAAGCACTAGGTAGCAAAAGAGCTTCAAAACTCACCAGAAACAGCGATTTAGGACTACTGGAAATAATTTCAATGTTTCTTAGCTTGTGGGTACTAGCCGTTTCTTTGTGTATGTTCAATGAAACTCTTGACAAAATGAAATCTCTCCTTGTGTCCCCTCATAGCTACCCAAATTTAGGATCAATCTCACCATCAATGGAGTTTGTTTGTTTAGAGCCGTATTGGATGTATAACCTGATTAGGCGAATTTTCACTGAAAAACGCCTGTTCAGTTTAATTCCTCAATGGGTTAATGCTAGAAATTTGAAAATGCAGAAAAGCACTTCCAGATCAACAAGAGCAACACTGTGCTTCTTTCCTGGTTCAAGTATCTCAAACCGCTGGAACTTACTAGGATAACAAAAGTGTTTCGAAACTCACAGAAAATCGTTCTTTAGCGAACTGGTAATAATTCCATGTTTCATAGCTTCTGGGATACAAGGTTATCCTTTGTGTATTTCAAAAGAAAACTCCTGAATGAAATGATTCTCTCATGTGCGCCTCAAGGATCCCCAAGTTTGGTCATACCCCATCATCACGAAGGGTGTTTTGTTTACAGTCTATTGGAGTGTTACCACCCGATTAGGCGAAATTGCACTGAAAACGCCTGTGAGTTTTAATTCTTAAATGGTTAATGCTAGAAACATTGAAAATGCAGAAAAGAACTAAACCCACTCCATCAAAACACTCAGTTCACAAGGAGCATACACGTGTGCTTCTGTCCTGGTTCAAGTATTCTCAAAGCAGAATCACTAGGTAGCAAAAGAGTTTTCAAACTCACAGAAAAGCGGTTTAGCCAACTGGAAATAATCCAATGTTTCTTAGCTTCTGGGTAAGAGGTTTCTTTGTGTAATTTCAATGAAAGTTCTGAACAAAATGATGCTCTCTATGAGCCCCTCCTCGTCTCCACAAAGTTTGGTCATCCCCACCATCAAGGGGAGTTTTGTTTACAAGTCTATTGGAATTTTGACCCTGATTAGGCGAAATTGCCTGAAAACGGGCCTGCTCCTGTGAGAATAATTCTTAAATGGTTAGTGCTTAGAACTTTAAAAACGCCAGAACAACACTTTAGTTTCACAAGATCACACTGTGCTTCTCTCATGGTTCAAGTACCTCAAAGCTGAATTACTAGGTAGCAAAGGAGTTTCAAATCTCACAGTAAAGCGTGTTAAAGCGAACTGGAAATAATTTTCAATGTTTTCTTAGCTTCTGGGTACTAGTTTTCTTTGTGTATTTCAATGAAACTTGTGAAACAAATGAATCTCTCTTGTGCCCATCAATGCTCGCCCAAATTTGGTACAATACCACCATTCAAGAGTTTTTTTGTGTAGAGTCCTATTGGATGTTTACCCCTAATTAAGGCGAAATATGCACTGAAAACGCCAGTGAGTTTAATTCCTAAATGGTTAAATGCTAGAACTTTGAAAATGCAGAACAACACTTTAAGATCACAAAGAAGCACACTGTGTGCTCCTGTTCCCTAGTTCAAGTTTCTCATAAGCTGAAGCTACATAGGAAGCAAAAGGTTATTTCAAACTCACAGAAAAGCAATTTAGCCAACTGGAAATAATTCCCATGTTTTTTAGCTTGTCGGTACTAGGTTTGTTTTGTGTATTTCAATGAAACTCTGACACAAATGATTTCTCTCCTTGTGTCACCTCATGGATCCCCAAATTAGGTCATCTCACCATCAAGGGTTTTTTGTTTAGAGCCTATTGGATGTTTACCCTGATTAGGCGAATTTCAACTAGATAAAAGCCTGGTAGTTTAAGTTACTCAATGGTTAATGCTAGAATTTTGAAACTGCAGTAAAGCACTTCAGTCACAAGAGCATACTGTGCTTCCTGTCCTGGTTCAAGTATCTCGAAGCTGAATCACTAGGTAGCAAAAGAGTTTCAAACTCACAGAAAAAGCGATTTGACCAACCTGGAAATTATTCCATGGTTTTCCTTAGCTTCTGGGTACGTAGGTGTCTTTGTGTATTTCATTGAAACTCTGAACGAATTGAATTCTCTCTTGTGCACCATCATGGCTCCCAAAAATTAGGTCATCGATCCCACCATCAAGTGTGGTGTGTTTACAGTATATTGGATGTTTACCCTGATTAAGCGAAAATGCCTGAAAACGCCTGTGAGTTTAATTCTAAATGGGTTTAATCTAGAACTTTAAAAACGCAGAACAACACATTAGTTCACAGAGCACACTGTGCTCTCTCCTGGTTCAAGTATCTCAAAGCTGAATCACTAGGTAGCAATAGAGTTTCAAACTCACAGGAATGCGTTTTAAGCTAACTGGAAAAATCATTCCATGTTTCTTAGCTGTGGGTACTAGGTTTCTTTTTGTATTTCATGAAACTCCTGACAAATTGATTCTCTCTTGTGCCCTCTTGCTCCCCAAATTTGTCATCCACCATCACGAGTTTTTTGTTTAGAGCCTATTGGATGTTTTACCCTTATTAGGCGAATTTCACTGATAACGCCTGTAGTTTAATTCCTCAATGGTTAATGCTAGAACTTTTGAAAAATTGCAGAAGAAAAGCATTTCAGATCAGAAAAGAGAGCACTGTGCTTTTGTCCTGGTGAAGTATCTCAAAGTTGGACTCCTATGTATCAAAAGAGTTTCAAACTCACAGGAAAAGCGATTTAGCCTAATGGAAATAAATTCCATGTTTCTTAGCTTCTGGGTACTTAGTTATTCTTTGTGTATTTCAATGAAACTCTGACAAACATGATTCTCTCTTTTGCCCCCATGGGCTCCCCAAATTTGGGTCAATCCCATCACGGGTTTTTCGTTTAGAGCCTATTGGATATTTACCCTGATTAGCGCGAATTTCACTGGAAAACGTTCTGTTAGTTTAATTCCTCAATGGTTATTGCTAGAACTTTTGAAAATGCAGAAAATGCATTCAGATCACAAGAGAAACATGTGCTATTTCCTGGTTCACGTATCTCAGAGCTGAATCACTAGGTCAGCAAAGAGTTTCAAACTCACCAGAAAAGCATTTAGCCAACAGGGAAATCATTCATGTTTCTTAAGCTTGTGGGTTACTAGGTTTCTTTTT
>JAKELJ010001089.1:0-11839 GCA_025594165.1 Tamias sibiricus
TGCATTTTCAAAGTTCTAGCATAACCATGAGGAATTAAACTACAGGCGTTTTCAGGTGAAATTCGACCTATCGTGGGTAAACATCCAATAGGCTCCTAAACAAAAACACCCGTGATGGTGGATTGACCCAAAATTTGGGGAGCCATGAGGGGCAAAAGAGAGATCATTATGGTCAGAGTTTTATTGAAATGCACAAAGAAACCTATACCCCCAAGTTAAGAAGCATATAATCTATTTCCAGTTGGCTAAAACACAAAACAATGTGCTGTGAGTTTGGAAAACTCGTTTGCTACTAGTGATTCAGGTTTGAGATACTTGAACCAGGAGAGAGCACAGTGTGCTCTTGTGGACATAAAAGTGTTGGTTTCTGCATATTTAACGTTCTAGCATTAACCATTTAAAAATTTAACTCACAGGCGGTTTTCAGGCATTTTCGTCTAATCAGCGGTAAACATCCAATAGACTGTAAAACAAAGCACCCTTGATGGTGGACGGACCAACCGTGGGGAGCCTGGAGGAGCCATGAGAGACTGATTTTTTTCAGAGTTCATAGAAATACACTAAGAGAACCTAGTGGCCCAAGAAGAACGATCACATGGCTTATTTCCAGATTCGCCTAAATCGCTTTTCTGTGAGTTTGAACCTTTTTTGCTACCTAGTGAATTTCATCTCTGAGATTAATTGCAACCAGGAAAGAAGCAACAGTGTTCTCTTGTGATCTAAGTGCTTTTCTTCATTTTCAAAGTTCTAGCATTAACCATTGAGGAATTAACTAACAGGCGTTTTCAGTGAAATTCGCCTATCAGGAGTAAATATCCAATTAGGCTCTAAGGCAAAAAACCCGTGATGGTGGATAGACCAAATTTGGAGGAGCAATGAGGGGGCAAAAGAGAGAATCATTTTGTCAGAGTTTCATTGAAATACACAAACGAAAACTTAGTACCCAGACGCTCAAGAAAACATGGAATTATTTCCATATGGAAATCGCTTTTCTGTGAGTTTTTTGAAACTCTTTTGTACCTAGTGATTCAACTATGAGATAACTTCAACCAGGACAAAAAAAGCACAGAGCGCTTTCTGGATCTGAAATGCTTTTCTGCATTTTCAAAGTTCTAGCATTAACCATTGAGGAATTAAACTACAGGCGTTTTCCGGTGAAATTCGCCTAATATGGTAAACATCCAACTAGGCTCTAACAAAAAACTCGTGATGTGGATTGACCCAAATTTGGGGAGCCATGAGGGGCACAAGAGGAGAATCATTTTGTCAGAGTATCATTGAAATTCAAAATGAAACCTAGCACTTACCACAAGCTAAGAACATGGAATGATTTCAGGTTAGCTAAAACGCTTCCTGTGAGTTTGAAACTCTTTTGCCTACCTAGTGCTTCAGCTTTGAGATCCTTGACCAGGAGAGAACGCACAGTGTGCTCTTGTGAAACTAAAGTGTTTGTCTCTGCGTTTTAAAGTTTAGATTATTAACCATTTAAGGAATTAAAAACTCACAGGCGTTTTCAGGCATTTTCGCCTAATCAGGGAAAAACCTCAATAGACTGTAAACAAAATACCCTTGTTGGCTGGGGATGACAAAACTGGGGAGCCTTGATGGGCACACAGAGCGAATTCATTTCTTCAGAGTTTCATTGAAATACACAACTAAACCTAGTGCCCAGAAGCTAAGAAAACATGGCAGTATTTCAGTTCGCTAAAAACTTTTCTGTGAGTTTGAAATGAAACTCTTTTGTTACCTAGTGATTCAGCTTTAGATACTTGAACAGGACCAGAAGCACAGTGTGCTCTTGTGATCTGAAGTGCTTTTCTGCATTTTAATGTGCTATCTTAACAATGTTTAATTAAAATCTAACAGGCGTTTTCAGTGAAATTGCCTAATCAGGGTAAACATCAATAGGCTCTACAACAAAAAAAACCCTTGATGGGTGAGATGACCCTATTTGGGGAGCCATGTGGGACACAAGAGCGAATCATTTTTTAGAGTTTTCATTGAAATCACAAAGAAACCTGTTCCCAGAAGCTAAGACATTGAATTATTTCCAGTTGGCTAAATCGCTTTTCAGTGGTTTGAAACTCTTTTGCTACCAAGAGCTTCAGCTTTGAGATACTTGAACCAGGAGAGAAGCACAGTGTGCTTTTGTGAACTAAAGTGTAGTTCTGCGTTTTTAAAGTTCTGCATTAACCATTTAAGAATTAAACTCACAGGCGTTTTCAGGCATTTTCCGGCTTAATCAGGGTAAACATCCAATTCGACTGTAAACAAAACCACCCATGATGGGGGAAGACCAAACTTGGCGAGCCTTGCAGGGGCACATGATGAGAAACATTTTTTCAAAAGTTTCATTGAACTACACAAGAAACCTAGTGCCCAGAAGCTAAGAAACAATGAATTATTTCAGTTCCTAAACCGCTTTTCTGTGAGTTTGAAACTCTTTTGTTACCTCGTGCTTCAGCTTTGAGATACTTGAACAGGAAAGAAGCACAGTGTGCTCTTGTGAAATGAAAGTGTTTTTCTGCATTTTCAAAGTTCTAGCTTTAAACCATTGAGGTATTAAACTACGACGTTTTCAGTGTGAAATTCGCCTAATCGGGGTTAAACATCCAATAGGGCTCTAAAACAAAAAACCCGTGATGGTGGGATATGACCAAATTTGGGGAGCCATAAGGGGCAAAAGAGGACGAATTATTTTGTCAGAGTTTCATTGCAATACACAAAGAAACCTCGTACCAGTAAGCAAAGAAACCTGGAATTATTTCCAGTTGGCTAAATCGCTTTTTTCTTCTTGGGGTGCAGTTTTGAAACTCTTATGTACTAGTGATTCAGCTTAGAGACTCCTTGAACCAGGACAGAAGCACAGTGTGCTCTTGTGATCTGAAGTGCTTCTTTCCGCATTTTCAAGTCTGTAGGCTATTAACAATTGAGGAATTAAACTAACAGGCGTTTTCAGTGAAATTTCGCCTACTAGGGTAAACATCCAATAGGCTCCTAAACAAATACCTTTGATGGTGACGATGAACCTAATTTGGGAGCCATGAGGGACACAAGACGAGAATCATTTTATCAGAGATTCAATGAAATACACAAAGAATACCTAGTACCCAGAGCTAAGAAACTTGGGATTACTTTCGTTGGCTAAATCGTCTTTTTTGTGAGTTTGAAACTTTTTGCTACCGAGCGCTTCAAGCTTTGGATATACTTGAACCAGGAGAGAAGCACAGTGTGCTCTTGTGAACTAAAGTGTTGTTCTGCATTTTTAAAGAATCTAGCATTAACCATTTAAGAATTAAACTCACAGGCGTTTTCAGGCATTTTCGCCTAATCAGCGGTTAAAAATCCAATAGACTGTAAAAAAAAACACCCTTGATGGTGGGATGACAAACTTGGGAGCCTTGAGGGGCCCTGACAGATCAATTTTTTCAGTAGTTTCATTGTAATAGTGAGAAACTCGTGCCCAGACGCTACAGTAAAGGGAATAATCTTCTAGTTCGCTAAACGCTTTTCTGTGAGTTGAAACTCTTTTTGGTACCTAGTGAATCAGCATTGAGATACATGAACCATAAAAGAACACAGTGTGCTCTTGAGATCTGAACGTGCTTTTTCTGGCAATATAAAAGTTCTATAGCATTAAGCCATTGTTTTTAATTAAACTAAAAGCGTTATTTCAGTGAAATTCGCCTAATCAGGGTTACAACATCCAAATAGGCTCAAAAAAAAAAAAACCCATGATGTTGAGAAGACCTAAATTTAGGGAGTCCATGAGGACACAAGAGAGAATCATTTTTGTCAGAGGAGTCATTGAAATACCACAAAGAAACCTAGTACCCAGAAGCTAAGTAACCATGGAATTATTTCCAGTTGGCTAAATCGCTTTTCTGTGAGTTTGAAACTCTTTTGCTACCAAGAGATTCAGCTTTGAGATACTTGAACCAGGAGAGAAGCACAGTGTTTGCTCTTGTGAACTATAAAGTGTTGTTCTGCGTTTTTAAAGTTCTAGCATTAACCATCTTTCAGAATTAAACTCACAGGCGTTTTCAGGCATTTTCGCCTAATCAGGGGTAAAACATCCAATAGACTGTAAACAAAACCCCTTGATGGTGGATGACCAAACTTGGGGAGCCTTGAGGGACACATGAGAGAATCATTTTTTCAGAGTTTATTGAAATACACAAAGAAACCTAGTGCCCAGAAGCTAAGAAACATGGAATTATTTCCGGCCAGTTCGCTAAAACGCTTTTCTGTGAGTTTTGAAACTCTTTTGCTACCTAGTGAGAGCTTCAGCTTTGAGATACTTGAACCAGGAAAGAAAGCACAGTGTGCTCTTGTGAACTAAAGTGTAGTTTCTTGCATTTTTCAAAGTTCTAGCATTAACCAAATTAAGAATTAAACGTCACAGGCGTTTTCAGGCATTTTCCGCCTAATCAGGGTAAAACATCAATAGACTGTAAAAAAAACACCCTTGATGGTGGGATGACCAAACTTGGGGAGCCTTGAGGGAGCACATGAGAGAATCATTTTTTCAAAGTCTTCATTGAAATACACAAAGAAACCTAGTGCCCATAAGCTACAGAAACATTGGAATAAATTTCCAGTTCGCTAAAACGCTTTTCTGTGAGTTTGAAACTCTTTGTCTACCTAGTGATCAGCTTTGAGATACTTGAACCTGGACAGAAGGACAGTGTGCTCTTGTGATTCTAGAAGTGCTTTTTCTGCATTTTCAAAGTTCTAGCATAACCATTGAGGAATTAAACTAACAGCGCGTTTTTCAGTGAAATTCGCCTAATCAGGGTAAACATCCTATAGGCTCTATACAGAAAACCCGTCGATGGTTGAGATGACCAAATTTGGGGAGCCAATGAGTGGACAAAGAGAGAATCACTTTCTTCAGAGTTTCATGGAAATACACAAAGAAACTAGTTACCCAGAAGCTAAAAGAAACATGGAATTATTTCCCCAGTTGGCTAAATCGCTATTTTCTGTGAGTTTGAAACTCATTTGCTACCCTAGTGATTCAGCTTGAGAATACTTGAACCAGGACAGGATGCACAGTGTGTTCTTTGTGATCTGGAAGTGTTTCCTTTTTTTCTGCATTTTCAAGTTCTAGCAATTAACCATTGAGGAATTAAACTACAGGCGTTTTCAGTGAAATTCGCCCTATCAGGGTAAACATCCAATAGGCTCTGCAAACAAAAACCCCGTGATGGTGGATTGACCAAATTTGGGGAGCCATGAGGGGCACAAGAGAGAATCATTTATTGTCAGAGTTTTATTGAAATGCAAAAAAGAAAACCTAATACCCACAAGCTAAGACAAACATAGAATTATTTCCAGTTGACTAAAACGATTTTCTGTGAGTTTGAAACTCTTTTTGCTACCTAGTGATTCAGTTTTGAGATACTTGAACCAGGAGAGAAGCACAGTGTGCTCTTGTGAAATAAAGTGTTGTTGCTGCATTTTTAAAGTTCTAGCATTAACCATTTAAAAATTAAACTCACCAGGCGTTTTCAGGCATTTTCGTCTTAAACAGGCTAAACATCCAATAAGACTGTAAACTAAAAAACACCCTTGATGGTGGATGACCAAACGTGGGGGAGCCATGGAGGAGCACATGAGAGAATGAATTTTTTTTCAGAGTTTCATTGAAATACACAAAGAAACCTAGTGCCCAGAAGCTAAGAAACATGGAATTATTTCCAGTTCGCTAAAAAACACTTTTCTGTGAGTTTGAAACTCTTTTGTTACCTAGTGATTCAGCTTTGAGATACTTGAACCAGGACAGAAGCACAGTGTGCTCTTTGTGATCTGAAGTGCTTTTCTGCATTTTCAAAGTTCTATCATTAACATTGTTTAATTAAACTAACAGTGCGTTTTCAGTGAAATTCGCCTTATCAGGGTAAACATCCAATAGGCTCTAAACAAAAAAACCCTTGATGGTGAGATGACCTAATTTGGGGAGCCAAGAGGGACACAAGAGAGAATCATTTTGTCAGAGTTTCTCATTGAAAATACACAAAGAAACCGAGTACCCTCAGAAGTTCTAAGAAACTTGGAATTATAATTCCCAGTTGGCTAAAACGCTTTTCAGTGAGTTTGAAACTCTTTTGCTACCAAGGTCAGCTTCAAGCTTTGTAAGATACATGAAACCTGGAGAGAAGCACAGTGATGCTCTTGTGAACTAAAGTAATGTTCTGTTCTGGCGTTTTTTTTAAAGTTTCTAGCAATTAACTCATTTAAGAATTTAACTCACAGGCGTATTCAGCAATTTACCTACTCCAGGTGTAAAACATCCCAATAGAGAAGAAAAAAACACTCCATGATGGTGGGATGACCAAACAAGGCGACATCTTAGGGGCACAATGAGAGAATCATTTTTTCAAAGTTTCATTGAAAGATACACACAAAGAGAACCTAGTTCCCAGGAAAGCTAAGAAACATGGAATTATTTCCAGTTCGCTAAAACGCTTTTTCTGTGAGTTTGAAACTCTTTTGCTACCTTGTGATTCAGCTTTGAGATACTTGAACCAGGAGAGAAAGCACAGTGTGTGCTCTTGTGAACTACTCAAGTGCATTTTCGCCTCAGGGTAAACTTTCTGCAAAACACCCTTTTTTTGAGGGGCAACAAAGTTCTAGATTAACCATTTAAGAATTAAACTAAAAAAACGCTTTCTGTGAGTTTGAAGGCAGCGTTTTTTCAGGCATTTTGCTTTCGCCTAATCAGGGTAAACTTAAAATCCAATCCCCCCCCCCCCCCCCGCCCTGTTAAACAAAACTAAAAAAAAACCCTTGATGGTGAGATGACCTAATTGGGAGCCATGGAGGGACACAATGAGAGAATCATTTTTGTCAGAGATTCATTGAAATACACAAAGAAACCTCTGTACCCAGATGCTAAGAAACTTGGAATTATTTCGAGTTGAGGCTAAATCGCTTTTCTGTGAGTTTGAAACTCTTTTGCTACCTAGTGAGCTTCAGCTTTGAGATACTTGAACCAGGAAGAGAAGCACAGTGTGCTCTTGTGATCTGAAGTGCTTTTCTGCATTTTGACGTTTTCAAAGTTGCTATCATTAACCATTGTTTAATTAAACTAACAGTGCGTTTTCAGTGAAATTCGCCTAATCAGGGTAAACATCCAATAGGCTCTAAACAAAAAAACCTGTGATGGTGAGATGACAAAAAATTTAGGGAGGCATGAGGGACACAACAGAGAATCATTTTTTCATAGTTTCATTGAAATACACAAAGAAACCTAGCACACACAAGCTAAGAAACATGGAATTATTTCCAGTTTGGCTAAATCCGCTTTTCTGTGAGTTTGAAACTACTTTTGCTACCTAGTGATTCAGCTTTGAGATACTTGAACCAGGAAAGAAGCACAGTAATGCTCTTGTGAAATGAAGTGCTTTTCTGCATTTTCAAAGTTCTAGCTTTAACCATTGAGTATTAAAACTACAGGCGTTTTCAGTGAAATCTCGCCTAATCGGGGTAAACATCCAATAGGCTCTAAACAAAAAACCCGTGATGGTGGGATGACCAAATTTGGGGAGCCATAAGGGGCAAAAGAGAGAATCATTTTGTCAGAGTTTTTCATTGAAATACACAAAGAAACCTAGTACCCAGAAGCAAAGAAAACCTGGAATTATTTCCAGTTGGCTAAATCGCTTTTTTCTGTGAGTTTGAAAACTCTTATGCTACCTAGTGATTCAGCTTGAGATACTTGAACCAGGACAGAAGCACAGTGTGCTCTTGTGATCTAGAAGTGCTTTTCTGCATTTTCAAAGTTGTAGCATTAACCATTGAGGAATTAAAACTAAAAGGCGTTTTCAGTGAAACTCGCCTAATCAGGGTAAAAACATCCAATAGGCTCTAAACAAAAAACCACTTGATGGTGAGATGACCTAATTTGGGGAGCCATGAGGGTACACAAGAGAGAATCATTATTTGTCAGAGATTCATTGAAATACACAAAGAAACCTAGTACCCAGAAGCTAAGAAACTTGGAATTATTTCAGTTGGCTTATTCGCTTTTCTGTGAGTTAGAAAACTCTTTTACTACCCGAGAGCTTCAGCTTTGAGATACATGAAAACCAGGAGAAGAAGCACAGTGGTGCTCTTGTGAACTAAAGTGTTTGTTCACTGCGTTTTTAAAAAAGCTCTAGCGTTAACCTTTATTTAAGAATTAAAATCACAGGCGTTTTCAGGCCTTTTTCCGCCTAAATCAGGGTAAACATAATCCAATAAGACTGTAAAAAAAACACCCGTGATTGTGGGAATGACCAAAACTTGGGAAGCCTTTGAGGGGCACATAGACCTCGAATCATTTTTTCAGCGATTCATTGAAAATACCCACAAAGAAACCTAGTGCCCAGAAGCTAAGAAACATGGAATAATTTCCAGTTCGCTAAAAAAAAACGCTTTTCTGTGATGTTTGGAAACTCTTTTTTGTCTAACCTAGTGATTCTGCTTATGAGATACTTGAACCAGGACAGAATGACAAGTGTTTTGGTTGGCTTGCTGGGGAGGTAGGACGTTGTGCTCTTGTGATCTGAAGTGCTTTTTGCATTTTCAAAGTTTCTAGAGCATTAACCATTGAGTAAATTACAAAACTAACAGGGGCAGGCGTTTTCAGTGAAATTTCGCCTAATCAGGGTACACATTCGCAATGAGGCTCAATACAGAAAACCCGTGGATGGGTCCATGGGTGAATGGACCAAATTTGGGGAGCCATGAGGAGAGACAAAAAAGAGGAGAATCCCTTTGTCCAGAGTTTCATTGAAATAAACAAAGAAACCTAGTCCCCAGAAGCTAAGAAACATTGGAAATATTTCCAGTTGGCGAAATCGCTTTTCCTGTTGAGTTTTTGAAACTCAATTGCATACCTAGTGATTCTGCCTTTTGAGATAACTTGAACCAGGAAAGGAGCCACAGTGTGATCTTGTGATCTGAAAGTGGTTTCCTGCATTTTTCAAAGTTCCTAGCATTAACCCATTGAAGGAATTAAACGTACAGGCATTTTTTTCAGTGAAATTCGCCCTAAGCAGGGTTAAACATCCAAATAGGCTCTAAACAAAAACCCGTGATAGGTGGATTGACCAAAAATGGGGAGCCATGAGGGCTACAATAGATCTTCATTTATGTGCAGAGTTTTCATTGAAAAATGGCACAAAGAAACCTAATACCCCAGAAGCTAAGAAACATAGGAATTATTTCCAGTTGGCAAAAAACGCTTTTCATCTGTGTTTTGTTGAAAACTCTTTTATGCTTACCCTTGTGAGCTTCTGCTTTGTAGATACTTGAAACCATGAGAGAAGCACAGTGCTGCTCTTGTGAACTAAAGGTCGTATGTTCTTGCGTTTTTTATAAAAGTTATAGCATTAACCATTTAAGAATATAAACTCACAGGCGTTTTTCAGGCAATTTTTCAGCCTAAACATGGTAAACATGCCAATAGACTGTAAACAAAATCACCCTTGATGGTCGGATGACCAAACTTGGGGAGCCCTTGATGGGCTCATGAGAGAAACATTTTCTTCAGGGTTTCATTGAAATACACAAAATAAAATAAAACCTAGTGCCACAGAAGCTAAAGGCAACATGGAATTATTATCCAGTTCGCTAAAACTCTTTTTCTGTGAGTTTGAAACTCTTTTGTTACCTAGTGATTAAGCTTTGAGATAACTTGAACCAGGACAGTAAGCACAGTGTGGGCATCTTGTGATTCTGAAGTGCTTTTGCTGCATTTTCAAAAGTTCTATCATTAACCAATGTTTAAGTTAAACAAACAGGCGTTATTTCAGTGAAATTCGCCTTATCAGGGTAAACATCCAATAGGGCTCTAAACAAAAAACCTAAACAAAAACCCTTGATGGATGAGATGACTAAATATGGAGGAGCATGATGAGGTGACACAAGAGAGAATCATTTTTGTCAGATTTTTTTTTCATTGAAATAACACAAAGAAAACTAGTACACACTGGAAGCTAAGAAACATGTGCCAATTATATCCAGATGGCTAAAACGTTTTTACAGTTAGATTGAATACTCTATTTGCTCACCACTAGAGCTTCCGCTTTGAGATACTTGAACCAGGGGGGGGGGAGAGAAGCGCACAGTGTAGCTCTTGTGAAATAATGTGTTGTTCTGCGTTTTTAAAGTTCTAGCATTAACCATTTAAGAATTAAAATCACAGCGTTTTCAGGATTTTGCCTAATCAGGTAAACATCCAATAGACTGTAAACAAAAACCCTTGATGGTTGGGATGGACCAAACTGGCGAGCCTTGTGGGGCTATGAGAGAAATCATTTTTCAAAGGGGGGGTGTTTCATTGAAAATACACAAAGAAACCTAGTGCCCCATATGCTCAGATACATGGAATTATTTCCAGTTTGGCCTAAAACGCTTTTTGTGAGTTTGAAATCTTTTGCTACCTTGTGATTCAGCTTTGAGATACTTGAACCAGGAGAGAAGCACAGTGTGCTCTTTGTGAATAAAGTGTTTTTCTGCGTTTTAAAGTTCTAGCATAACCATTTATGAATTAAACTCACAGGCGTTTCAGGCATTTTCGCCTAATCAGGGTAAACATCGAAAAGACTGTATACAAAACACCCTTAGATGGTGATGATGACCTAAATTGGGGAGCCATGAGGGACACGAGAGGAGAATCATTTTGTCAAGTTTCATTGAAATACACAAATAAACCTAGTACCTCAGAAGCTAAAGAAACTGGAATTATTTCCAGATTGGCTAAATCGCTTTTTCAGTGAGTTAGAAACTCTTTTTGCTACCAAGAGCTTCAGCTTTTTAGATACTTGAAACCATGGAGAGAAGCACAGTGCGCTCATGAGAACTAAAGTTGTTGTACTGCGTTTTTAAAGATCTAGCATTAACCAATTAAGAATTAAACACACAGGGCGTTTTCAGGCATTTACGCTTAATCAGGTAAACATCCAATAGACTGTAAGACAAAACGCCCAAGATGGGTGGGAGACCAAGACTGCGAGCCTTGAGGGGCACATGAGAGAATCATTTTCAAAGGTTACATTGAAATACACAAGAAACCTAGTGCCCAGAAGCTAAGAACATGTATTTAATTCCATTTCGCTAAAAACGCGTTCTCGGTGAGTTTGAAACTCTTTGCTACCAGAGATGTGATTCCAGCTTTGAGAGATACTTGAACCAGGAAAAGAGCACAGTGTGCACTAGTTAACTGAAGTGCTTTTCCTGCATTTCAAAGTTTCTATCATTAACCATTGTTTAATATAACTAACAGAACCAGGCGTTTTCCAGTGAAAAATTCGCCTAAACAGGGGTAAACATCCATAGGCTCTAAACAAAAAAAACCCGTGATGGTGAGATGACTAAATTGTAGTGGAGCCCATGAGGACACAAATAGTAGAATCATTATTATCATAGTATTCATTGAAATACACAAAGAAACCTAGTACACACAAGCTAAGAAACATGGAAATAATTCCAGTTGGCTAAAACGCTTTTTCTGTGAGTTGAAACTCTTTGCTACCTATGATTCAGCTTTTGAGATACTTGAACCAGAAAAAGAAGCACAGTGAGCACTTGTGAATAAGTGCTTTTCGCATTTTCAAAGTTCTAGCTTAACCATGAGGAATTAAACTACAGGCGTTTTCAGTGAAATTCGCCTAATCGGGTGTAAATCATCCCAATGGACATTAAACAACACACCCTTTGAAGTTGGATGACCAAACGTGGGGAGCCTGGAGGAGCACATGAGAGAATGATTTTTTCAGAGTTTCATTGAAATACACAAAGAAACCTATTACCCATAAGCTAAAAACTTGGAATTATTTCCACTTGGCTA
>JAKELJ010001090.1:0-11837 GCA_025594165.1 Tamias sibiricus
TTCCAGTTCATTTTTTATTTGGGCATCCGTAACGTCCTGACAGTAATTCCCAATGCTTCCGTTAAGTTTCTGCAATTGATTCATGAGCCTCTCTTCTAAGTCATCTTTCTCTTCTTCTGCTGTCTCCTTTAGTTTGGTAACTCTGGAGAGGTCTTCTTGGATTTGCTGATTTAACAGGTTTATTTTTGGTTCTTCTTCCTGAAGCATTTTTAGTTCACTATTCTTCCCTGATATTTGACTCAGTAAGGCATTTTTCTCATCTTCCAGAGACTGGCTAAATTCTTTGTCTTTCTGTTTCTCCTCCTCCAATTCAGCAATTCTTTCTTTAAACTGATCAAGTTGCTGTAGGTAGTTATTAATTTCATCATGAGAACTACAATTCTCACTAATGTCCAGTTTGGCACTGTTCTCTGATAGAACAGCTTCTGTGCCTTCAGGCTCTGTGCTCACGCTTTGAGAGTATTGCCCTTGACCCTCACCTGGCACAGCAAACTTTCTCATTTTCTCCTTCATTCCTTCCATTTCTTGTTCACATTCTTGGCTGTCTGTACTTCTCAACTTTCCAAACAGCTCTTGCTTTTCTTGCCACACAGGTTTCGGCCTGCAAACTCCTTTGAAGGATACTCTGTTTTGACCCTTTCTCTTGTTGGAATTAGAAGCAAGAAGTGCTTCCATGGATTCTTTTGCTGTATCTCTTCTGCTTCTGTAACTCTGTGTGTTTCTCTTGACATTCTGTGCTTTCTGCAATCTTAGAGCATCTCAGATCTCATTCAATTTCCTTCACTAAGTTTTCCTTGTCTTCAGTAAGACCCTCTAGAGCTAGTTTTAGACTTTCACAAGAACCACTGAGATTTTGATTTTCTAGTAAATATCTATCCATTTCAGTAATGAGTCTGTCTCTTTCTTCCTGAAGAAGAGCTAACTTTCCTAAGAGTGTATCTTTTTCTTTATTTTGAGTAGAAACTTGGCTTTCCACATCTGCCAGAGACTTGGTGAGGCTTTCGATGGTATCTCTGGCCAAAGACAACTCCTCTTGGAGACCTTTGTTTGTTTTGAGTGCTTCTTTTCGGGAAATAAGTGCAGCTTGAAGTTTTCTTTGTGTTAGCTGCTTGGCTTTATTTTCTTCTGCAATCTCTTCTGGTTTCTGCTTCAGTTCACAAATTTCCACCTGTAACTGCTTTACCCTCCCTTCATGCTCCTTAGCCTGCATTTCCAACTGTGTATGCAGAGCCTTAATTAAATCCTCCTGTTCTATTACTTCTGTCTGTACTTTAGTAAGGTTTTTTTCTTTCTCGCTCAGCTGTCCAGATAGGTGGCTAACCTCTTCTTCCTTTTGGCTTATGAGATTTTGGAGTTCATCTAGTTTGGGCTGTAATGCTCTAAGGTGTTCTAGGCCAGCAATTTCTAATTGACTGCTTTCCAGTTTCTGCTTCAGGCTTTGTGTGTGGGCTTCCGTTTCATGGGATGCTGCCTTCAGACTCTGGATTTCTAAAATCTGTTGGTTTATCTGCTCTTTTAACTCAAATACTTCTTCTGACTTTGTAGTAAGCTCACTTGTTGTAGAATTAACTTTCAATTTTAACTCGTCTTTCTCAGCTTCTATTTCTTTCAGATGGGCCTTAATTTGGGCAATACAGGTATGGCCCTGTAGAGTATTTGCACCTCTGTGTTGAGAAGGCAAGCGTGGGCACAGGTCAGACTCTAAAGCAGGTTGAGTGGGATACTGGTCTGTGGCTTGGAAGAAACCTTGAGCAGGAAAGTGCAGTTCCTGCTGGTCAGTGCCTGGACGTTTACCGTCTATGGACTCCCTTAGTTGAATCTGGAGCTGCTTTAGCTGGTCTTCAATGTCCTCATTTTCCTTGCTTTGCTCATCAAACTGTTCTTGCAAGCGATTATAGTCATCTTTCTCTTGCTTTAGTTCTCCCGAAGCTGTCTTTCCTTCTCCCGTGCCTTTTTAAGAATTGCCTTACGTGAGGTTAAGGCTCCCTGAAGCTTCTTTTGAAGAATCTCCTTTTCTTTTTCAAGTTCCAGTATCTTTTCTTCCAGTTCGGGTTTCCAGTGTTCTCCACTACCTGCGGCAGGTGGACTGCTGACCGCTGTTTCTTTTATAGGTGTGGTACAGTCTCCAGCACCTGCATCCTTGGCCCCTGTGGTTAACTTCTGGATAACTGCTTGGTTGTCAGTAATTTCTGCTTGGAGCAAATCTATTTGGTTTGCTTTATCTTGCAAGTTTTGATTCATCTGTTGGACTACAGCCTGTAACTGTGCTTCTGCTGCCATCTTTTCTTCCAAATCCTTCCTTACATGCTGTAGTTCCATTTCTTTTTCAGAAATTGTCTGTTTTAAAGAAATTTCTACTTCTTGGCACTTAGAAGGGACACATTTTCTGAGTCTTCTTTGTTTTCCTTGTCTTCTTCCATTTCCCTTCTCTCACTCTCATTGAGTGGAATCTCTTTCCTAGATTCATCTGTCACTTTGGCCAATTCCTCTTCTAATGTACTGACTCTTTGTAGAAGTTCCTTTCTGCTAATAAGAGCTGCCTTGAGCTGTTTCTTCCTCAATTCACTTTCCTTCTTCAGACGGTCTAATTCATGCTGTAGTTTTCTTTATTTACTAGCCCTGCTGGGCTTGACTCATCATAATTATGTTGAAGGCCAAAATAACTTCAGTATCTTCTTGTACTTGTTCTTTTTTTGCTTCTTCAGCTCTGGATAATAAATTCAGCTGTTCTTTGAGAGTCTTAATTTCAACACCAAGAGAGCACTTCTCTTCATTCAGCTGAACCATTTTCTCTGTCATACTGAAACTGATTTCTGTCACTTGCTGATCCTTCTCCTCAATGGTTTGCTGCAGGGTTTCCACGTCTCTCTTTTTCTCCAGTAAGAGTTGATCCATTTGTGCTATTTCAAGTTCCTTTTGTGACAGAGCCTGTGACAGTTCTTCCATCTTACTGGAGATGCCCCTCACACGTTCTGCCCCCTCAAGCACCTCCCTCTCCTTCTTCTGCAGCTGGCTCTGCAGGCTTTTCATCAGTGTGCTCTGCTCAGAAAACTGAAGCTGCACATCATCCAGTTCTTTCTGTAAAGCTTCAATTGTCACATCTTTAGATTTGGCTTCTATGCTAAGACTATTGATCTGTTCAGTGAATAGGTTGTGCTGAGTTGTTTGGCTTTCAGAGTCAGGTCTTCTTTGTCTTTCTGCTTCTGCAAGGTTAGTTTCCAGTTGTTTCACTTGAGCCCTCAGCTCTGATAAGACATTAAGCTCCTTCACCTGAGAAAGAAGTTGGTCTCTCTCTTTAGACAAAGCAGTGAGGACACTGCTGGTGTCTTCAGCATTCTTTTTAAACTCCTCGATCAGCTGAGTTAGGCTGCTGATTTCCTGAGCTTTCTCCTCTGAATTTTTCTCATAGATTTCTTCTGCTTTACGAAAACTTGTCTCAAGCTCCAAAATTTGACTTTTTAGCCTTTCTACCTCATCCTGGTGACACTGACGCACATCTGGCACAGCAGAAGGGGATTTCTCAGCGTCACCCTGCTCTGATGATTTCATTTCTATTCCAGTGTCATTTAAAGATATTTCCTCAAATGTTGTATTTTGAAGTTCAGTGCTTGCCTGTTCCTCTTTTTCAACTACTGGAACACTGCTCTCTTCATTTGGCACTAAGGGAAAATCTTGTGCTGCATTTTCAAGAAATACTTGCATTCCAACTGGAGGTATTCCCTCGCCCTCCATCTGTTGCACTTCTTTCTGGTCAGGGATCTCATGGTGCCCCGCAGCCATTTCGCCCTGGAGCTGAGATTTAAGAAATGCAATTTCCTCTTGAGCTTCCTTCATTTCCAACAATAAAACTGATAATTCTTTATGGTTCTGAGAAAATGTGTTCTCTAGAACATCTTGTCCACTTTTCCTCAGTAGAAGAGCCGCTCTTCTTGGGTATGGTATATCAATCATGCTGATCTATTACAATCAAGAAAAAGAAAGATTAGGAAAGAAAAGGCCTTAATCAAATGTTTTTAAATTTTTTTTAAATAGCATAAGTAAAAAGTGATATTTTGTGCATTTTCCAAAACCTATAACTTTTTGATCCCAACTACCCTTGCACCATAAAACTGCTAATATTTTAAAAAACCAGTTTGTATCTCCAATTGAATGTTTAGGGGAATTCTGTCAATCTCACACTGAGGTTGAGACCTAGTCATAAGACCTAAGGAAACTTGGAATTCATTTTCTAGATATTCCTTACATGGGAAACTTTTTTTTCTTTAGATTAAAAATCCTAATTATTTTTCCTAAGAACTGCTTAAAAATAAAAAGGGAAGCAGAAATAAATTAAATCTTCATTTCATCCCATACCACAGAGGAAGTTATGGGATTCCTTTTCCTTAATTAGTCACTGAAATAAGGAAAATGCAGATAATAGATAAAATTCCTATTAAGTGACAGGTAGATTTTGGAACAAGTAGATTCAGATAAACTGCCAGAATCAAATCATGAAAAATGAGCTCTGCTGGCACTTGGGCATAAATATTATCTCTAAAATTGTTTTGTTGAGAAAGAAAAACCAGTGACTCTTCAAGACATATTTAATCAGCATTTTATTAAAAGGGCTTTGGTGCAGGGCACACAATAAAATCGCCACCTCTGCCAATAACAACATTTTTCCCCTCATGAAAATTATGGCAACTTGATGGGAAGATATAAACAAAAAAAAAAAAATAGCACATAACTGTCAAACAATGCAATGGCCAACAAGCTCTACAGCCCAACTGACTGGGTTTATATCTTCGATCTGCCACTTACTAATAGCAGCTGGCAAAAAAAAGTAAGTATTCAATGAATATTAGCTATCATCTTGACATCATTCTCAGTCACTGAGTAAGAAAAAAAAGATTCACTGTTCAGAATTATTCATTAGTTTAAGAAAGGTTATATCATCATTTTTTCATCAACACTATTTTAATCATTTAAAATTTATTTTTACTTTCTGCATTACCTATACCATACTTAAATTTCTAGAGATCAAAACTGGACACAGTATTTTAGCACAGGGGAAAAGTTTCTCTAAACCAACAGAATGATGTTAAGCAGCCATATATTTCTTATAATAATTTTCAGGTTATAAAAAGCTCCGTTTTCCAAAGACACCCTGCCAACTGGGGCAAGGGGGGGGAACCTAACAGATTTTATTTAATCTACACTGAGAAACTCTTCTGAGATTGAAAAGACAAAGCAAGGCTACTGTACTCATATTGCTTTAGGACAAAGAATTCCAAATCTTCAGACACGAGATGAGTACATGAGAAAGTCTAACCATTGTGAATCTCTGAAATAGATCTCACCCATGTAATTCTCTGTTGACACTATGAAGATATGAAGCTACCTCCTCTTAACCTAGTTCTTATTCTGGTTATACTAAGAACGTACCACTTACCTCGCAGACTTCACTATCTGCCTCCTCAGTTTTATTTTGAGCCTTCAGAAGAGTAATCTGAGAAGACAGTTTTTCTGCAAGTCACAAAATAAAATCTTTAGAAAATATATGGAGTGTTTGAGAAAACAGAGACATGACTGCATTTGAGAAACATGAAATGATTAAATAGAGTAAGAAAAATAAGATAGTTCTGGGGAAATGAATGACTTGCTTTATTAAAATAAAGAAGTAGTGAAAGAATATGAAAAGATGAGATGAGAGAATAGAGCTAGGTGATGATAATGAGCCTGTGTGAAGCATACTAAGTAGTGGAAGGCTTAAAAGGAGGAGGGCACCAGGTCATGGGAGATGAAGCAGTTATTTCTATAGTACAATCTGGAGCTCCTAGGCAATACATTTGCCTTAACTTATCCATAATTCTACTGTGTTCATAATATATGTTTTGTATTAATACAACATTTATAATGTCCTCAATATTCTTTTACATACATTCATCAAGACATTAAATTTTTGCACTAAATGGAAGCTATCCAATCTCCTCAATGGTCAAATGAGGAAACAAAGAAATGAGATGATGTGAAGAGGTTAAATGACTAGTTTACAGAGTGGTGGGATCAGAATATAGGTCTCTTAGCAATGTATAAATCTTAACAAGGGTAGTAATATCTCAGAAGATAAAAATAGTGTGCACTGATATCAATAACCTCAAGAAGCTTACATTCTTTTCTGATAAGCAGTAAGGGAGAAAAAAAAAGCATACTTTTTACACAACATGCAAATGTTTATCAAAGCATATGGGGTGCTCATCCTTTGACTCCACTTATTCTCCAATCTTCTCTTGTAGTGCCCCTTTTTTGTTCACTATACTTCAAAAACACTGGCCTTCTTTCTGTCTGCAAACATGTCAAGTTCATTCACAACTCAGGGCATTTGCACTGCTCTTTTTTTTTTTGTTTTTTGTTTGTTTGAAATGCACTTTCTTAGTTAGCCTTTTTGCATGACCCCTTTAATCATTAAGGTTTCAAGTCCCCAGAGAGGCTGACCTTGACCTCTCTAATTCTGCCTTGCTCCAGGATGCTTGCAGTGTCCTGTTTCATTTTTATTCTAATACTTACTACTCTCTGAAATGTTCTCAAACACATTTACAGCCAGCATGTCTCCTCCTTTAATATGCTCACAGCTATATCCTTAGCAACTAGAATAGTTCCTGGCACACAGGAAAGGTACCACAGACATTGGCTATATGAATAAAGGCAATAATATTTATAAAGCAAATGAATTCAAGACAGTACTCCTACAGTGTATTCAGACACTTCACAAGATTATTTGAGTAGGGGGTACAATGGTAGAAATGGCAGTGCAAAAGGGAATTGAATAGAACATGACACATAAAGCAAAGGTAACCTATGAGAGCAGACACAAAAGCCACTACAGAACACCTTAAGGCCAATGATCCTTGCAGGAAAAGAGAATGGAAGTCACACCATACCTCCACACCATGTGGAAGCCACATGAACAGGGTAGGGACTGTTAGCAAAACTGTAAAATAAGCATCATGAATAAGGTCTCAAAGAAGTACTTTCAGTGTGTTAAATAATGAGCTGAATCTGTGGCTTTCTTTGCTTATGATGGGAATAGTTTAATCAGGGAGCATAATCTTCAGTTTAGAGCTAAGTGGAACATGTAAAATGGCCATATTGAAAATACTGACTCTAGAGTTTAACAAGTTTTACAAACTTTACTTGGTATTCATTCTTACTCCTAGCAGATAAAGCCTAGTAGTCAGTCAATCTAGGATAAATTAGAACAGTAAAGCATTAATATTTATATGCTAACTAATCCCATAAGGTCCATGTGAAGCAGACAAGTAGAAGAAGATATGTCTTCATTCTTACTAACTGTTCACATGCAGTTCAATATAATAAAGTGCTATCGAGTTCAGTTCAACCCAAGAAAACTATTCAGCAGCCCCTGTTTGCCAGATACTATACTAGTTCTGGGTAAAGAAAAATTTTTAAAAAAATTTAAGAATGGCCTCTTCCCTTAAAGAGCTCATAATTTATACTTTCCAGAGCTTATAATGTAATATTCTAAAAAGAATATACATATAAACAGATAATTCTAATACAATGTTAAAAGTATGCAAAGATGTTACAGAAGCATGAAAATACATTTAATCCAGAAACAAGGCTAAACTGCTGAAAAATAATGCTCTCTGGGCAAGGCTGAAGTTAACCAGATAAAGAAAGGGGTCAGATTCTAAGCAGAGTATGGCATGAGCAAAAATCAAAATGGAGTCTACCTTTAAACTTTTACTTATAGTGAGTTTTGTTATCTTATTCCACAAATTTATTACTAAGAATGTCCTTCCTTTCATTATTTTGGCTATTTAAAAATTCATTATCTTAGTAAGGTTCTGTTCAATTCATACATCCTAGAAGATATTCTGACTGTTCCTAAATGAATTTAAATTATATAGAAATTCTGCAGTATTTACGGCTCATAGTGCAAACTGTTAAACTTGAGCAATCACTGGTCTTATGCTCTAATTATTTAGTGTATATTAATTTTATCTTTGATAACTATCAGCTATGCTAAGATCTTTTCATCACAGAATCAGAAAATCTATGTTACACAGGTATAGTGGTAAGAGTAGAGGCACTTGAGAGATAAGAAGAGAGAATTATGGTTTTTATTTATACATACCATTCTCAGATTTCAGCTCCTCCAGTTCTACAGAACTAAGGAGCAAGGCTCCCTTTTCATTCTCTAGTTCTACCACTCTCTTCTGCAAAGAGGCAATAGTCTCCTCAGTGACTGCCTAAATTGTGGAAAGACAACAAGTTAATGATTCTCCAATGAAAAACACTCACACTAATGCCCAGATAGCCTCCAGCATTTTTGTCTTCTAAAAGTTCTCCAGCCATGGCAGTATTTTAAAAATAGCATCTACTACTCTGCCTAGGTAATCTTTGAAAAAAAAAATTTTTTTTTAACCTGAAGATAGGGAAATAAAATTTTTTTTTTTTTTTTTTTGGAAGACTGAACCTGAAGATACAAAATAAAATATTTCACATCAACTTTCAGTTCATTGGTTTTCAAGACTGAAGCCCGAATTACAAAGATAGAAATCCCACCTCTATTGCAAATAAAAGAACATTTTTTTTGCTAGTAACAGTATAAGAGTAGATCAATGTCACCAAGCAACAAGGCCTCTCTCCTAGAGGAGAACAAACATGAAGAAGAAATCCTCAAAGAGGAACAGAGGGTAAAGGAACATATGCTTCTTAAGAAAGAAGAAGAACCTTTACTGCTTTTTGGTTCTGTTTCATTTTTCATATATAACAAAATTCTCTTGTGTTTAATTTATGTATCCAGAATGTTAGGTTTTCCTAATGACAGATGTATAACTAATTATGCTACATCTTTAGCTTTATATCTCTAAGGGGATTATTCTATGAATTTTTCATAGGATTGTGAAATTTTTAAGCACAAGGGTTTTTTATGGCACACATGACTCAAAACATTCATTTGATGAATGAAAAAATAGCAGGAAATGAGCTTAGGGTTTTTATGGCTTTAACACAGAAGTTCCCAGTTTGTATTATATAAGGCATGTAAAACTCCAGTAGAATAGCCATGGGTATTTATGGCTTGAAGAATAAGAAGAAATACTTTGGTGCAGACACAACTGCCAGAATATATTTCTGGCACATCAGGGAAATTGGAGAGAAGAGAAAGACTATTGGCAAGAAGGAGCTCTAAATTCTATGTATAAATTTAGTCCAAATTTCTGACTGAAAAATGAACAATGTATTTTCAGGACTGACTCAAAGAAGCCAACTAAGGCAAAAAATAACAAAACTGAGTTTTTATGGCTTTTTATCACAGGTCAGAGCTCAGAATTTGAGTCCAGGTTGATGGATGATAAAAAATAATCAAAAGTCTTCAGAATTTTATAAATAGCACAATAGACTCTTAAGAACAAAACATGTACAACACATCCAGGATTCAATATAAAATCACTCATCTCAAAAAAAAAAAAAAAAAAAAAAAAAGTATGACTCATTCTCAAGAAGAACAAATCACCAAAGACCAAACACAAATAATGTAAATTTTGTAGTCATCAAATAAGGATTTTAAAGAAGCTACACTTAGGTCATAAATTAATATATTCATAATGAATGAAAAAGATATGAAATATTAGTGTGGACAAAGAAGCTATACAATGAACCTATTTGAAATTCTAGAAACAACAACAACAACAACAAAAACCCAGAATACCTGAAATGAAAAATTCAATGGATAGTTTTAATGATTAAAGAAAAATGGCAGAAGAAAGTCTTGGTGAACTTGAAGACAGATCAATAGAAATGATCAAATTTGAATATTGAAAAAAAAAAAAAAAAATGAACACTACACCTCAGGGATATGTGAAACAATATTAACAGATTCAAAAGGAGGAGGACAAAATGAGCAGAACAAAAATATTTCAAGAAATCACTAAAATTTTCCCAAACACAAGGTTACATGAAAGAAACACAAGAAAAAGCAAGAATATCACAAAGAAAACTACAACTAAGTACAACACAGACAAGAATAAAGAGAAAAGTCTTAAAATATCAATGGAAAAATGATACTTTCCATACAGAGGAACAATAATTTGAATGTCTATGATCAATTGTTGGAGGGGGAAAAAGTAGGTCAGAAGACAGTGGTATTCTTTAATGTCCTGAGAGAAAAAACCATCAATAGAGAATTATTCAGTAACAAATATCTTTCAAGAATAAATGGAAAATAAACACATTTTTTACATAAGAGGAGACTAAGAGAATTTTATTGTCAACAGACCTGACTGCAAGAATATTACAGGCTATTCTAGAGGCCAAAGAGAAATTATATCAAATGGACACAAAAAACTATCTCCAGCAAATGGCTGGAGTTCACAGAATATCAGATAGGAGATCTACAGAGGGCTCCAAAAAGTAGTCAGCATAGAGAGGAAAAAGCATTGCAAATGATGATATGTGGGTAAGTATTAAGGATAATATTTTCCTTTTAATGTTTAAATATTAAACTTGAGTGCTGGGGCTTATGGCTTTTAATATATACAAAAACTATGGCATAAAGAATAGGGTAAAAGTTTCTACATTTTAAGTGAAGTGGTACAGTATTAGCTCTAAGACTGAAAGGCTAAGAATATATATCATACTTTCTAGAACAATGACTTCAAAATTCTTTTGTAGAAAGATATAGCTAAAAACCCAACAGAAGGTTTTTGCTTCCACTGAAGCAAAACCTGAAACAGATTTATCCTGCCATCTGAAACAACCAAAACAATGCAAGATGAAATAATGAAACAATAGCTTTTAAAATACTGGGTATCAGGCAATGAAGGTCAGTGATCCTTTAGAGGTTAGAACCCTACACACCTAATGCTATAAATGAGTTTCCAGGCTCTCTCTCCAAAAAGGGGGAAACCAGGAAGAGCCTGGCTGCCTCCCGAGTTGAGGTGACACAGCTACAATGATTAAAACTTCAAGCCCAAAGATTCAAAGGCTCAATGAATCTCAAGAACAGGATATATGACTAAAACGATACAAAAGCACATAATACTCCAAGTGCTCAAAACCAGTGATAGAAGCTGGGGATATAGCTCAGTTGGTAGAGTGCTTGCCTCACATGCACAAGGCCCTGGGTTCAATCCCCAGCACTACCACAAACACACACACACACACACACACACACACACACACACACACAAACCCAAAACAAAGTGATAAAATCCTAAAGCAGCCAGGGGAAAGGAGGGAGGAGGAGAAGGAGGATAACAAAATTCTTGTCAAAAAACAAAATGCAAGAAAGAAGATAGACTAATATCCCTAAGTATTGAAAAGAAAAAAAAAATCCTGTCAATTAGAATTCTATAGTTTGCAAAATATCTTTAATAAGGTCAAGATAAAGATGACTTCAATCATACAAGAGTTATAAGAACCAGTCATAACATATTTACACATACACAAACACATATGAATACACCCACACCCATGCATAAAAGTCAAAGGAAGTTCATTAGGCAGAACCAGACCAGATGGAAATTTGAAGCCTAGGTTTGGCAAACTTTAGAGGCCTTCCACACTTGTTTCAGTAAATAAAATTTCACTGGAAACACAGCTACAACCATTTGTTTACTTTTACTCTTCTGCCCTTGCTCTGCAACAGCAGAATTTCACTGCAACCAAGACTGTATTCTCCACAGGGCCTAAAACATTGAGTATTTGATCCTTCACTGAAAAGATTGCCAACCACTGATTTATCCCCAAAGAATGAAAAATGCCAGAAATGATAACTGCAATAATGGTTAAAATTTACTTTCTTGTTATTTGAAATGCCTTAAAAGATAAAA